>JADDOH010008090.1:0-26253 GCA_016648135.1 Agrypnia vestita | reverse complement strand
AATCATATTATTGAGAGTAACCATAGTTTTGATAAAAATACAGGAGTCAACATTCTTCACATTAATAGTAAAAGTAGACGCCTTAATAATTTAGAGGCCCTAGAGATTAAGAAAGCTATAAATAATAATGAAGCCTTTTCTTAACTTACAGTCCTATTTTGAATATGTTCCCTTTCACCCTATCACCTGTTTCTTTCACACCCCCCACTATTTACCCCCATTTGGACACTTGACACTGAGGTATGATTGTTTATAATTTTTGTAAAGTTCAATTAGTATTAAGTATACCCTGACGAAGGAACGTCGTTTCCGAAACCGGTTGGTTTTACCAAATAAATTTTAGTGGTGTAAACAAAGTTAACTAGTTTGATTATATTCATAATGAATAACCACAAAGTTATAGAAAAATACAACAGTATCCAAAATCTTAATTAATAATACGATACAATAATGCAATACACTCAAGTAAATAATAATATAAATGAGAACCCATTCGGCTTCACTGGGGGAATATGCACACAAGGCGCAACCGCAAAACATTCACATGTAAAATAAATTGAAGAAATCAAGTAATTGTACAGGTATCTTCATCGATTCGAGGAAAGTACTCGACGCTATCTCCCACGAACAACTCGTATCAGAACCAAAAGGCCCCAAACGGGTAATATATAGGTTTTAATTTAAAATCTTAACTGTTTGGATGAAAAAGTTGGTAGATTTGCGCGAAACAAACTGATTTCTAACAAATTTTAAAATAAAATAAGTGCTTATTACCAGGGTTCGAGGATATATATCCGCGGATATATATCACGATTAGGGAATGCAATCCCGAGTCAGGATTTCCCTTTCGGGATCCCTCAAGATTGGAATTTCCAATCCCGCGGATCTTTACGGATCGGGATCCAAAATACGTTTGTGTTTTTTTTTTTTACAGAATTGCATTGCAATTAACGACAATGCCTTGCATTTTATATCAGCAATTTTCAAAGCAATTATCAAAGTTTTTGTAGGAGTTTTTCCAAGCATCAATCAGTCAATGGCGTAGATTTAGTAGTAGTTTTTATTGCTATGTTAGGTTGATAAAATACAGAAAATATTATTCAAAGCTATTTTCATTATTTGAATGTGACAGGAACATAAGTTTTAATTACTTACTAAAAGTTCTATAGACGTACACAATTAAACATACAAAATATAAAAAATGCTGATCAATCCCGATAACCCCGTCCGATTTTTCGATCCGGGATTGATCTCGTAAAATGCCTCGAGATCTCGCGGGATCGGGATTGCATTCCCTAATCACGATATATATCACGATATTTAAGATTTGATTTTTATTTTTGATATATATCCAAAAATCTTTCTGCGGACGTTAATAGATGGCGCTAGTTGTATTATAAAAAATGCTACAGGTTTTTTTTAAATATCTGCGGTCCTTACTAGATGGCGCTAGTTGTATTTTTCGCGTCGTTTTTTAGTTTAATTTTGTTTCATATAATCCGTTTTTTATTTCACACAAAGAAACGAACACCCATAGCGCTACATTAGAAAGACCAACTTGTATAACTTATATATAATAATTGCATATATTAGCTTTTTCAGTACGCAATCATTTATTTAATAAATAATAATTCATGTACAAAATAAAAAAATAAATTTCATAAATATTTCGAGTTTGTATCAAAAAAAGTTTGGATATAGGTATATCCAATTTTTGATATATATCAAAAAATCCGACTTTTACTCCCTTTCTTTTAATTCGTAGCATCTGCTTGTCGGCTTGTCTGCCGAAAATTTTTTGGATCGATTTTTAACCATTTCCAATCGAGCTGAAACTTTGCAGGCAGACTTGTGGCGACGATAAAAATGATCTAACAAATTTTTGTTTCAAAAAAATTAATAATTTTAGCATAATTCTGAATTTTTCGAAATATTTTAGTACTCCCTTTCGTAGCGCCGCCCGACTCGAGCCCGACGCACGGGGTAGGCCCAAAACCTGTTTCAACTTGTAAATGAGAAGGGGAGTATAATAAAAACTTGTTTTTTATGGGTTAGTTTTTTTTTGTATAAAAATCGAATTTTTTCGAACCCTGCATATTCATCAAAAACTTATATTTTAAATAAAACTTCAGATTGCAATGACTGGTTTCCGTGATGATGTAAATATAGCCTCGGCATCAAATAAACGAGTCTTTTTTTTTAAAGAACATCACATAAATAAAGTTGGTTATTTTTCTTCCATCACAAGAATGTGTCGTTCATACAATATAGTATATTGTGCTGACCACAAAGGTTGATGCTGGTAGAATGCGACCACTATAACTTGGCGTGCGAGGGAGGGCGTCCCTGTCGCATAACAGAAGTTGCCAGGGTGTAAATTTATAACACAATACATAATGTACAGAATTTCCGGTGACCGGTGTCGTAGCCTTTTAAAACAGAAATTTGGTCGGGCAGCACTAAAGAGAAGAAGCCGTAATGGCGGCCGTTCTATCTGTCAAACTGTCAGACGGTAATATCGGTCCATTGTTCGCTTTTTCAGCTTCGCAAAACTTTAATACTTCATTGGCAATTGTTCTCGCACCATCCCAGACTGTTTAGGATGTTTTGGATACAATAATTCAGTGTATATTGATAATCAAGATGTCACAGCCCCGAGCAAATACGAGATTGAACTGAATGACAGGGCGAGGGGTTACCGCCGGGTGCGGGCGGGCGGGCTTTAGTTCCAAAGTCGTCGCACGCCAAGTTATTGTGGTCAAGCAATACCCTGTCATCATTAAAAGACTCACTACTACATCTTGCATCAATTTTCTTGACAAAAACCTGAACCCATAGAACTTAATTATTTATTTATATATTCGTACATGATACCATTACACACTAAATACAAGATTTCTCATAGACAGTATGACTTAACAGGTGGAGTCCTTCCTTAATAATGAGTTAAAAATGTTCAAGCAAACATGACCTAAAATCAATAGTTATGGAGATATGCGACATCAAAGTTAGCATTTTTTTTGCAAAATGTTGAACTATCATCACAGTAACCTAAATCGATTATGAAAAATTCATTATTTTTAATTCAAGTCGAATAAAATGATAAAAACCTTTAAAAACAATGTTAATGTAATGATAGTTATTATTTTTTAAATGCAAACTTTGATGTTGCATATCTCCATAACTATTGATATTGGTCACCCTGTATATACAGGATGTCTCATAGCTAGCAGCAACAACTTCAGTGGAGTCTTCTTCATTTAATTTCGAATAGAAAATATTCTTTATACTTTAGGTTAAATGTCGACAGTTGCGGAGATAAGCGACATCAAAGTGTGCATTTATTTTAGGTTAAACGTTGGAATCTCACTACAGTGACTTATATGGAATATTTATCTGCTTTATTATAAAAAGCTATTTTTTTATGGTTTTTGTCATTTTATTTAACTTGTATCGAACCGAATAAATTTTTAATATTCCATATAAGTTACTGTAATGATACTCCATCATTATAGAGGAAATAAGTCAGAAATATTGAATAAAAAAATGCAAACCTTTATGCCGCTTATCTCAGTAACTGTCGACATTTCACCCAAAGAATACTTTGTATTCAAAATTGAGTTTGGAAGCCTCCCCCAAACTTTTTGCAAAGACACCTCTTATACGATAAATCATGAAAAATTTCATTATGATAGTATTTACAATGTCGACAATACATAATATAATTAACTGTTCGAAGAATATTTTTTCTTCTTCTGTATGAAGGCTTGAACTTTGTGGTGACATTATTATTAAAATAAAACACAAATTACTTTGTTTTCACCACTTTATTAGATTAAAAAATCTACATGTTTCGAGAACAATGTTCTCTTCATCAGGATTATTGTGTACTGATGAAGAGAACATTGTTCTCGAAACATGTAGATTTTTTAATCTAATATAGTGGTGAAAACAAAGTAATTTGTGTTTTATTTTAATAATATAATTAATAAGCCTAGAAACAAAATGGTGTCGAAACTAAAATCTATGCGTCTACAATACAAAACTCTGAATAAAGCTGTTAAAAGACGTATTTAGGCACAATCTCGCAATAAAACATGCCGATTAAGATCCCAGCAAGAATCAAACAGCATTCTTTTTGGTATATATTATAAGAAAATAATCGTTTTCGATTGTAAGAAAAGATTCAAATCGAAATACGAAGCATTTCGGTCGAAAAGCTTTGCGTATTTCCCTCGCATTTCGCTGTCATAAAACCGGGGTTGCCATTCCATAAAAGGGCTCAAACGCGGCGAGATTTTTCACAAAGTAGCGAAATTACGAAAATTCGTGATAATGAAAAACGACTATTTATCGATTTAAACAATGGTTATGTACACATAATTACGTTAAAAAATGTTATACAGATATCACGTAGCTGGAAGCAAAAACATCGGGAGAGTGTTCTTAATTAAATTTTGAATGGAAAATATTTTTTGCACTTTATGTGCTATGTCTAAAGTATGTATTTTTTTTCAATATATCTGACTCATTTTATATAAATCTCACTACAGTAATATGGAATATTAAAAAGTTCTAAATTATTTTATTTGTCTTATATGGAAGGAAATGAATTTTTAATATTACATATAAAGTACTTTTATGACGGTTTCACAAAAGATAAGCGAGAAATATCAACAACAAAAAAGACACACACAACTTTGATGTCATTTATCTCCGTAACTGTTGACATTTTACCCAAGTGTAGAGAAAATTTTCTACTCAAAATTGAATGAAGAAAACATCTCTGAAGTTTTTGCTATTAGCTTCGAGACACCTGTACAATGGTGAACATAAGAATGATGGATGTTCCATCGTCTTGTTTTTACAAATGTCAGGATAAGTTTTAGAGATTTCGTTAATTTCGGTGAATTCCTGCTTTAAATGTGTCACAAAACTGCCGCTTTGTTACAGGTATTTATTTTGTCATTACAAACGGGATAGAAATATTTTCTCAAAATAAATAAACATCGACTGCATTTAAATAAAATTCAAAATAAATAGAATTTTCAATTTGTTTGTTTTCCTTTATAGATTAATTCGTATTGTAATGTTACCAAAATAAACAATACATAATTTATTAGATTATAGACAATGTGCCTTAATTTTAAATAATGCCACACCAATTTGAGAGGCTCGTTTGTCATCATTAATTTCAATGACAGGACAATAAACACGTCAAAAGTTTCAAATATTATTCGCCTCCAAGGCGGGAATCAAATTCTAGATTGCAAATTCTAGCTGAGGCAGAAATGCCTCAGTAATCTACCAAGCTGTCTACATCCTATCATTTATTTTTAATTGTGTTATCATTCGCAAAGTGCAGCGTTAATATTAGAAACGGCGCGTCGATTCCTCGTCGACCGCCTCGTCAAGTATCGATTACACTTTCATTCTCTCTGGCAACACCGGCGCGCGGGCCGCAATCAACAATGCACAATCAGAGATGACGTTTGGCCAGCGAAAAATGATAAATGCACCAGCGCCGCGCATAACCTCACTCGACGCCAGATGCGACGCGAGATCTCGCCCACAATAATAACAACACGGCCCGAAGACGTGGAGCGACGTCCGCGGGCGCTCTTGCCAAAAAATGTACGCGCCAGGGCATTTCGGCTGCCAAATTTCGTGTATGTTCATCCGACGTCAACGTCACTGGAAGCGAAATGTATTTTAACACAACAAAACCGCGAACGGCGAGCTGTCACCGCTCGCGAGGAAACACAAATACACACACACACATGTCTATGCGGTAAAAACGTAAAAATACGCTACTTACGCAATGTACATCGGCGGGTGGCCCGTCAACACTGCACCACAGCGCACGAACTGACAATGCCTTCAGTCCTGCGGTCTCCTGAGCGCTGTTTCGTCCTCTTCATCACAAACGAGGCGCGCTTCGCACTGGGAATATTCAACCACTACCTGGCACTCGCGGACCACGGGAACGAAAGCATGACAGGGAGCTGCGCGCCGATCGGTTCGATGACGGGGACGCGAGGGTTTTCGATTCGGAGACCGGGCGCGACGCAGACGGACGTGTCTAATTATAAGATGCTAATGGTCGGATATCATCGCGTCCGCGGATTTCAACACGCTCCCTGCATCCCATTCGCCTTTCGGTGTAATAATATAAATAAAATGACAAATCGTCATTTGACATGCGCGCGCCTAATATTTTTGTACGCTGGGGCCATCTGGTGGGGGAATAACGAACCGCGTCGGTAAACTCGATGACTCAAACGTCGAACGCATTTAAATGGCTGTTCAATCGTATATGCGATCGTAATGTATTCATATATTTACATTTCATTAAAATGTATGCCAAAATATTTAAATTAATGAACTTATTAATAGTTATTATGAAACAAATAAAATGAATAAATAAACCATAAAATAAAACAAATTGAACCTAAAGATGTTTATATGCATTCTCTAACAGCATAATCAAAATGACTAATTTTGATAGAACTAGGAAATAAAAAGAATTATAAAAAATATAAAGGAAAATCCCGATCTTAAATAAACATACTGCATTTTTTATCATTATTGAACTTTAATTAATTATAGTCACGTCTGAGATAGCGCGCGCATGTGTATGTCTGCATCATGTGTGCAGTTTACTGCGAAGGAAGGAATTTTAATTATACTTTTTTTAACATTTTAAAATATAATTAATGCTAAGCCTCGCGTATCCTATACCGGTAGATAATAGGTATGTGTATTTTTTACATTAAAATGTTAATTAAAAGTAGGTTCTGGCTTAAATTTCTGCACTTTATTCGACTTACATCAAAGCGAATGAATTTTTAATTTTCGATAAGTTACTTTCATGATACTTCAAAGTTTTACAGAGGTCAGCAATATTGAAAAAAATTCAAACTTTGTTGTTCTTGTATTTTTAACTGTTGACACTTCGCCTAAATAGTAGCGAATATTTTCCGTCAAAAATTGAATAGAGAACACTCCTCCGAAGTTTTTGCTACTAGCTATGAAAAACGGCATGACATTATGCGCATCGTCAATTTTGACGACTGACAGACGGCTTGACAACTCTCATAATAATATAACAACTTTGTTTTCCCGAGAGTAAGGGGAGTTAAAATATAATAGATCACAACAATAAAAACTTCAAAATCTTGAGTTTATTGAAATATTTCTTAAGAATAATAATAATCACACGATAAAATAAATATCTTTTATCGTTATCCATGTTGATACAATATGCATGTTTCTGGGTGTCGATAAAACAGAAATTTTTGCGATAAGAAAATTCACTTCGAGAATTCTACGCGCGCACCATCTAGCGACTGTTGTGATAGATAGTACGGAAAGCTTTACATGAAAATCGGCAGGATGACATGTAAATTTTCAAACATACGATAGTTTTATGTAATTTTTAACATGGTTATTTCTCTAATTTGTGTGTTTATAGCTATATTAAATAAAATATAGTTATATTATATAATATACACATTGAAAATTCTTCCTAAATATGTAGAGAATATTGATGACATTTATAATATGCCGGTATCCACGGATGAGATTTTCGTCTCGAGACAACCTCTCAGGCGAATAATGCCCTCATGAGATTCTATGGAGTAGACCCTACGTTTTATTAGGGTGGCCTTCGAATACTCTGGTCTATTGTGAATAATACGCAAAATGTGTGAGTGTGTTGGTAAGACGTAGGGTGACCATTATGTAAAATATTCTGTAAGTATTGTACAGTTGCCGGCAAACTTCTTGAAATTTTTTGGCGTAGTAGGGGAATGCGCAGAAGACAAATTTGGGTCTCGTTGGTAGAATGGTACATGCGCAAACTTTCCTCCAATACGCCGACAAATTTCAAAATGTTTGCCGGCTACTGTATAATACTCATAGGTGTAAAATATTAATTAAATATGTATATTGCATATATTAGCACTAATTTTGAAGGGTGGACCCGGTTTCATTTAACAGCCTGTTCCTAAAATATGTTGCACTTTTTATATCGAATAATAATAAGTAATTAAGGTACACAATAAATTCGTAAAATTCATAAGAAAAATCAAATTTTTGAAGTTTTTGTTTTGATGCTGATGTTGTGCGATTTTAAACAGATGAAATATTCATAGTTTCACAGAAACAGTTCTGCATTATTTTTAATAAGTAAATTTTGATAAAATTTAGTTCTTATTGGTGCATCGTTAATTTAAATGTCTTATATTTATAAATTACGAGTATAAAATGTTGTATTTTCTTTTATTTCAAAATATTTGCACTAATTTTTAATTGTGTTTTGTTTTTTACAAATATGTAAAGAAATTATTGTATAAGTGTCGTTTTAGTTTTGATGTTAATAGCTTTCCGAAAAGAAACATGTCTTCGACGAATTCATATATTCGCAATTGAAATTGAAATGAATTGAAATTGTCTTCAATAAAAATAACTCTTCACCAGTACACCGAGTCGTCATTCTGAAATCTCCTTTGCTGGTACGTGACACCATTACATATGTTTACGTAAACAAACCGCGCGGGCCGTCGCCTGCAACGTAAACACACGAGAACCAAGGGTTGTAGCTACGGACACGGCGATGCTACACCAGTCGGGCCTCTGCCGTAACATCGGGCAGGCCTGTGCCGCGTTAAATCATATATTTCTTTATTCATCATTTATATTATTACTTGTACATTTTCACTTGCTCCCGTGGCGTATCTCCGGGAAGAAATAAACAACAACAACCAATCGCTCTTTCATTTCAACGACCTACTTCTCTTAAGTCGTTTTTTTTGTTGTTGTGTTCTTTTCATTTAGAAAAAACGGACAAAACTTGTGTTAACGTCCAATAATATGGCTGAATGCAGTAATACTCACCTTTGAATACCTCCATAAGTACCGGTAAAATAGTATTTACATAATATTTTTCAAGTTTAGAAATAAACGCTAATCTCAAGAACTAATCACAGTTCTTAAGATTAATTGATGGGACTGACCCGTGCACATAATATCGTCGCGTGTCGTGGCTAGGGAGGAAATGAATTAGCGATTTACTTATAACTAACTGTATTCCGTCAAAAATGACGGTACTTTTACATGTCGATGCCTAAGGATAAGTATTTATTTATTTTACTCAAACAAAATTCTAAAAAAAAATTTAGAGAAAAAAATTTCGTTATACGAAACAAAATTTTTCGAAAAAAAAATTAGTAGAAATTATTGAATAATAATTATTTTATGTAAAAATAATAATTTCGTAAAAAAAATTGAAAAAAATAATCTAAAAAATATTTTTTCTAAATTAATTTAAAAATAAATTACTTTAAAAAAGTTGAGGATGTTATAAGAAGTTACGCTGATGGACCAGATAACGAAATTATTATAACTTCTTCTTCAAATATATAAATAAATAAATCTGACAAAGAAGCCATTGGCTTCGAAACATGCTGAATTTTTTCAATAAATAAGTGGTGTTTACAAAGTTATTTTATATAATTGAAATTATTATAATTGGGATTAATGATTAATTAACTTATGATTAATTAATTCAATGTAGAAATTCACTTAAAACAATTAAAACTTAACGCTTTTCTTTAAATTATACTATTTCTCAGTATATGTGGAAACTTGTAAGATGGTCTCTATACTGTTCAATAATCATGTATAATCTCTTTATATGTACTGTTAGTTTCCCATAAATAAATAAATAAATAAATATCACTCGAAAATAACACAATTTATTATCGCTGGGTAACACGTATTTAACATTCACTGGAACATTCAATCGAGAACTGGATGAACTGGCTCGCAGATTATCGCCAATTAGGTACTTCGCTTGATTATTCGCTCTGATTTATCGCTTCAATTAACGCACCTGGCCACCCTGGCCTCGCGGCTCCCAGCCGACTTCGCACGGTTACGATCTTTCAAACGCGACCACAACAACAATCATTAATGATGTCTCATTACCAATAGCGACAACTGTACTGGTTTATGGGAAAGACAAATTTTTAACCACAGGAGGCGGTAATAGAAATACAACTCACATATGGAACAAGGCTCGCATGTTACAATTTCCAAAAATTTGATAGATGTGGTGGTCTGGGTGCAATTGGTGAAAGTTTCATTGCGTAAAGTCAGCCATACGACAGGTCGCAAGCCCTATGTACACCCTAAAATGTAGGCTTGTCTGTATGAGTCATCTATGATATATCTTTTTACTCCCTTTCTTTTAGCTCGTAGCGTCTGCGGTTTGTAGTCTGCCGGAAAAACAGATCAATTTTTAACAATTTTCCCGTGATCCAATCGAGCTGAAACTTTGCAGACAGATTCGTGGTGATAATAAAATAATAATGATAGTATAATTTTGGATTTTTCGAAATTTTAATGGTTTTTTCAAATTAGAATCACTACAAATGAGTAATGACCCCGACGCGTGCAGTTGGCACGAAACCTGATTCAATGAAAAAGGGTGTGTAAAAAAACTTGGTTTTTATAGGTTAGTTTTTTTAAATCATATCTAAACGTATTTAAAAATAAACTGTTAATTTCGCTTCCTTAACAATTTTTCTGAGGATTTCGTTATTTTTTTACCTGTGCTAATGTTGTACACCGTATGCAGCATTGTTTTTGAAGCCATTATAATATATTAGTTTACATTTTGTGGCTTTTGCATTTGGGTTCGATTTTATTAATCGCGCCAGTGACCATGTCCTTCGATCCTGGGAAATACAAGAAGAGTCTGCCATAAAGAAAAACAAAATGTTATTTATGTTAGTGTATAACCAATAAAAATAACTTATTTGTCTACCGGTTTCGAGACGTGACCCGTCTCTTCGTCAGGACAAGCACTGCACTGGCATGTAAATATCACCACACACCACGGCCGTAGTATCATTTACACACCAACACCTTCACAAAATACTCTTCACAGGATACCAACACTCCTTAGAAGAGTATTTTGTAAAGGTGTTATTATACCATGGTTGTGGTGTGTAGTGGTATTTACGTGCTAATGTAGTGGTTGTCCTCACGAAGAGACGGGTTACGTCTCGAAACCGGTACACAAAAAAGTAATTTTTATTGTTTATACTGGGTTATTTGGAAAACATTAATAACCTCGCAGGACTATATTCCTACCTTGATTATGAGTCGAAAATATTCACGCAATCATGACCTATATTAAGCCATGTATTCACTAGGGGACAAATTGTCCCTCAACAGCACGCGCGGCATAGAGTCTACGTGACGTTGCAACGTCGTGCACTGTTCCGCGACGTCGCGCACAACATAGCGCGGCAATTCTACGTGCCGTGGCAACGTTGCCATGCGCACAGTATGGCAACGAGCGAGCTCACTGCAACATTACGCGGAGCGTCAGTACCACGTGGTATGTTTACAAGTGAATACGCATGCGCTGTATCTGTCAAGATGACAATGTGGGGAAAGGAAATTGTTCTTGAACTCATCGATCGAAGATCGCATAGAATGTCCGTCCTTCTTTCTCTTTGCAGGAAATAATTTCGCATTCTCCTCTTTTTTCTCCTCTTAAGTTTCGATAAACTCATTAACATAAACAGATACGCAGTTGTCATCATAACCTCATAGGGCGACATTTCCGTGACAATAATTATTTGCAAAAAGGACCTTGTTTTTAATAATATTCAATTTACTACAGTAGAACCTCGTTAATTTGAAATTGCGACCCAAAAAAACATTTCGAATTGCGCGAAACCCCGTTTTCGCCAAATGAGATTCTGCAGCTGTCAGCATAACCTCATCGGGTGACATTTCCGCGACAAGATATGCGAGTCCCGGTGTGTACACGTCAAATGACCGCGTCATTGTCCCCGAAACATGAGCGTAGATGTTGATGCGACATGCCGAGCGGAATGTTTCGCGATTTGTCCCCTAGTGAATAGTCCAACGTTTTACAAAAAATACGTAAGAAATATTGAAAAAAAATCAAACTTTGATATTGCATATTAACTATTCATATTAAGTCATGGCTGCTAGAACATTTGCGACTCAAAATCAAGGCAGGAATATAGTCCTGCGAGGTTATTAATGTTTTCCAAATAACGCTGTATACTATTATAACATTTTTCTTAAATGCCTGACCATAAAGTTATCGCTTTAAATATTATTAACATCATAGAGAACCTTGCAAAGAGAAATGATTACAATCAATGATATAATAAACTGTAGATACGTTACAAGCGTGAAATCTTAGCAACTCAAAAATAAGGTAATTAATTGCCTTACTTGCATTCGTTATCGAACGGACCTTCTTTGTGATCGGGCGCGAAGCTACGCCGAAAAAAAGTCCCGGGAAAAAGAAACAGAGTATCGTACCTACACCAATGAAAGAATGAATATGTTATTTTAGTCACCGTGACTTCAAATAACCTGATCTTTACGTGATTACTTGATTATGTGATTTGTTGTCTCTTTCAATGCGATATTTGCTACATATGAAAGCCGGCTAGTATGGGAATAACGTGTCTATATTATAATACGTCGATGACTACAATACAATATTTCAGTGATTACAAAATGTCAAGCAGATTCCTAGATTACCATCGTGTTGACTTCTCTGATGGCCTTCTGCTTGTCATTATTGGCAATCTACTAATTCTGTCTGATTAATATTCTGGCCACAGTACACCTATTGAAAGCGAAAACATAATATAATCTTCAAAACCAAATTCTTTCAACATATTATGTTAATATGCATTTGCAGGGAAGCTCAACAAGCCAGGCCCGATCTCAATGAAATTGGCTTTATTTCACAAATTTTATGGCATTATTTGCAGACATGTGACTTATCTAATTGAAATACAGATACAAGATACAAATACGTATTTTCATCTTGTATCTGAAATACTTTTTTGAATATTCATTTTGTATCTTGTATTCTTTTGGTATCTTAGTAATTTGTAAATACTAAGATTGCTAAGATACTTTTTTCAAATGATGTACCTATGATGAGACCTCATCGAAGAAAAATAAGCGACAAAATGTTTGAAGAACTGGTTTTACTAAAGTCTTAAATAAAACCTTAAAAATATAATAATTTTATCTTGTCACATTTGCGCGATCAACGCGATTTATTCGTAAATAATTCACGTAAAAAACTAACCCATAAAAACGAAGTTTTTATAATACTCCCTTTCGCTTTGAATCAGGTTTCGTGTCACGCGTCGGGCTAATTACTCATATAGAATGATTCCAATTTGAAAAAAACATTAAAATTTCTGAAAATCCATAATTATACTATAATTAGTAATTTTTTTTAAACTAAAATTTGTTAAACCATTTTTATCATCGCCACGAGTCTGCCTGCAAATTTTAAGCTCGATTTGATCACGGGAAAAGGGTTAAAAATCGATCCAAAGTTTTGTCGTTAGACAAGCAAGCAAGCAGACGCTCCGAGTTAAAAGAAAGGGAGTAAAAAAGTAACCCATTAAAACCAAGTTTTTAGTGAACTCCCTTTCTCATTTACTATTGGAAACTGGTTTGGCGCTTAACCTACGCGTTGGGCTTCGGTCGAGCGACGTTACGAAAGGGAGTAATAAAAAAATTCCAAAAATCCAAAATTACACTGTAATCAGGTTCCGTGTCTACCAGACGCGTTGAAATATTTTCATACAACTTAGTAAGTTGTATGAAAATATTTCAACGCGTATATACAACTTACTAAGTTGTATGAAAAACAATTAAAAATTAAAAAATCCAAAAATTTATTAATTTTTTTTAACGAAAATTTGATAGATATTTTTGATCGTCGCCACGATTCTACTTGCAAAGTTTCAGCTCGATTTGATCACGGGAAAGGGGTTAAAAATCGATCCAAAGTTTTGTCGTCAGACAAGCAAGCAAGCAGACGCTACGAGTTAAAAGAAAGGGAGTAAAAATAAACTTACATTCAATAAAATGTGTTTTCTTACAAAAGGATTTTATCTTTAAAAAGTATTTGGAAGATACGTATTTTGTATCTAGTATTTCAGATACCATTCCAGAAAGTTATTTGTATCTGGTATTTGAAATACTTGATTTTAAAGTATCTTACATTTTGTATTCCAGATACTTTGTATAGGGTATCTTGTACATCACTGATAATTTAAAATGAATTCGGGTAAGTGATCTGGAGGTCCAATTTTCACAATCCAAATGTGTTCAGTGTTGAAGCACACTTTTGGTTAAATGGCTAACTCATAATTACAATTCCTTTATCTGATCTAAATTATACATCTGAATTAAATCTTATTAAACAGATAGCATATAACAATGGTTATTCTACTAAATTAATAGATAATTTATTAAATATAAAGATAAAACAATTCATTTACTCCAAGGCAAAATGTATAAATATACAATGGCGGAGAGTTTTATTTGTCGATAACGATTTGTCAAAAATAATAACTAAAAATATTCCTAATTCCAGTACATACTAAATAACAAAGACAACGATAATCCTATTATGAAATCAGGAGTATATAAACTTAATTGTAACGATTGTGATCATTTTTATATTGGTAAAACAAAAAAACGGGAAAATTCTCGCAAACAGTAGAAATACAGAATAATCTCGGAGATTCGAAAACAAACGTGTTTTGTATAAAAAGGCGAAACTATGTATGTTTTGACGTTTCGACCGGTGTGACGTTGGCGACGGAGCTGCAACCCACAGTGTGGCCAATCGTGGAAAACGGAGCGAACGATTAAGCGAAATTCCTACTAAAGTGCGATAGTTGAACGGAGTTTTCTCGAAAATGTTGTTAACAAGCGATAAACAAGTGTTTCACAGACGAGTGATTAATTGAGAAATAGATAAAATAAGGAGTTGTGTACAAGATAAATTCGTGTCCTTTGTTTTTTTCTTATTTTGTTAGATCTACGATGTGTTGACAGGTCAGTCCTGGTCTTGTGACGAGGACGTCCAGCTCTCTCTCCATCTCTGGTGGTCTCCCTGGCAGTTGGCGCTTCTCTGGGATCCCGCGCATCACGGCTCTGGGAAGACATGGTCCCTCCTGAAACGCCTTCTCTGCCTGCTCCATCTTACAATTTCTTGTATGTCGCAGGTTCTGCGGATTTCCGCATATTTTAGCTGCGCTCTGTAATATTTTTTGGTTACAAATGGCTCGCGTCTTTGCTGGAGTCCTGTAGGTAGTCTATTTTTAAGGGTCGCGCATATGCGATGATGGCAACTCCCGTAGGTCTCCGCGCTCGAGTTTGCCCGCCCGGGGTTCAAGCCCCATCTCTGGCAGTTTAATTTCGTTATTTTTAAACTGTGATTTCGAACGAAATTACGGGGACAAACTTCATTATAATTGCGATTCGACGGCGCAAGATGGCAGGCGACAGTGATTGGGTACCATTTTCCCAGGACCGTTTTATGGGCTTACGCTGACATATCGATCCTTCTCATGCGTCGCCTGGTTGACAGTTTTTTACTCTAATAGCTATCTCCATGCTGGACCGTGTATAGGGCGGCCCAGCAGGGAGATGCGAGCAAAGCCCAATCACTGTCCCACTCTCGCAGAAATAAAATATTTATTAGTATATTCAATTCAGTTACATGGTAGTATAGATATATAAGATACAAAGATTTATGAATACAGGTTACAAAGGACTTGGATACAGTACAAGAGCAAGAGAGACAATACTAAGACTCACACATATAGATTCAAGGCAGAGGGGGATTACAGCGGGAGAGGGACAGCGAGGGGACAGGAAGCCATTTTGACACCACTCCCTATAGGGGATGAAGACGACACAGTTACACAGAAAGATGGAGTTCAATCCAAAATCGCCACAGATCCATGGTCCTTCACAAAATCTATCCTCGGAGCAGCTCCCAGCGAGTCACCCACTCCCTCACAAATTCCCGAAAGAGTCCGAGGTTTCTTGCAATCCTGATAAGGTCATCGTTCCTAGGAGAGCGGGTAGGTGGACCTACACTTTTTTCGGGAGAAAGGTATAGGTCCACCTTCCAAGGGGTACCGTGTCCCGTCTTTCCTGCCATTTTTACAATATTACCGTTCTTATCCTTTCACACATTTCCCGATAACTGGCATCAGAGGGCCTAAAGGTTACGTCAAAGATCTCTCAACCTCCAGGCCCTTCCTCAAAGTGCCACGAGCATACGCCTCGATAAACTGTAGGTCAGCCAGCAGTACACCGACCATCACTGGCAGGCACGTACAAACAGACAGACGGACAGACAACGAAATTATTATAATTCGACGGCGCAAGATGGCAGGCGTCAGACCGCGGCCCGCGATTGGCCGCCCGCCGCGCGGCTGTGTTTACGAGCGCCGCGCCGCGCCGCGTCGCGCCGGGCCGCAGTCGGTACGCCACGGCGGCCAAACGGGTTTCTCGGAAAGTAAAGGTTGTGCCTAGACTCAAACTCTTATAAAAACGACTAAAACGCGCCGGCCCGCGCATTTCGCGAGCCGTTTTCTGGCCGGACGAGGAAAAGACCGCGCGAAATTCGGCGGCGGCTAGTGGTGACCGCGCGTCGGCCGGCGGCGGCCGATCAGTGAGTTTTTTGGATTTTATGGCTGCTCAACGAGGTATTTATTCTTTTCTCACTAAAACTGCGTAGGCACCTTCCCCCCTTTTACGGCTGTGGGGTGGAAAGGCAAAGGCGGCAATGTCAAAGGAAAATTACTAATTTATAATGCTACTAGCTGTGCTCGCGCGGCTTTTTAGTATCTTTTAGTCATGTTTTATTAATTTGTGTATTAAATTTAACATACAGAGATATTTCGTAATGGAATTTTTTCACTAAAACTGCGTAGGCACCTACCCCCCTTTTACAGCTGTGGGGTGGAAAAGCAAAGGCAGCAATGTCAAAAGAAAATTAAATGCTGTCATTGAAAATTATCAATTCATAATGCAACTAGCTCTGCCCGCGCGGCTTTTTAGTAACTTTTAGTCATGTTTTATCAATTTATGTATTAACCGTAATATATAGATATATGACGTCATAGACTTTTTTGTAGAAATTTTTGAGATCTACAACTTCTCTATAGAAAGAATTTAAATATCTCTTACCGTTAAGGTATTATTCATAAAAACGCATCGCTCGACTATTTTTTCGTTGTATTCTTTAGTTGTAAAATAGGTCACCACGAAAACTCCTTTTATTTTAGCAGCATAGTATATAGCATATTTCCACCCTGAAAGTCCATTCTAAATATTGGTGAAAGATTTTTGAAATCGGATGAGTAGCTTCGGAGATTTCCTCATACATCCAAACTTACAAACTTTACCTCTTTGTGCATATATTAATAGCTCTTTTCATATAAGCTTGCAATTAAGTTAGTGTGGGTGCAGTGCGTACTACGCGTATTGTTTTATTGTGTTAAGTTTACGGATACGCCCCTCTCTTGCAAGCTTATATAAAAAGACCTATGTAGACGGATTTTTTAAGTAACTAATGTAATGAACTGTCTAGGCTAACTCTTGACAATTCTTTCAACTAGAAAAAATGATTTTTCTTTACACAAGTTTCTAAACACAAGTATAAACCTACATCAAATGATCTACAACAGACAGACTATAATGATTTCATGTTTCAAAAGAAGTTTAATAGACGCATGCAAACCATGTGATGATTTCAATGATTAAACAAGATAAACATAAAAAAATACAATCGTAAAAAACAAACTTTTGTTACTGCCATCTTTAAAAGTCTTCAAAAAAATTAAAGATTATTTCGTTGAAACTCTTTTGAGGTCTGGGCCTAATTTGATCATTTTCTACATTTTTTTTTTATGAGATAGAGACAGTTACTTATGATGGACAGTTTCTTCTACGTGAGTGACATAGACTCGTGTGTAGGAGAGGAGTATCATTACATTTTACATTTACAGAGAATCATATGATAAAATGTATAGACGATTAACTAATAAATATACGTATAGACAATTAAGTAGTAATAGGTAAAATGCCTCATAATTTTCCTCGATCCTCATTTCAACAGGAAATTCGTTGAACCATTTCACACCTCTGAATGTGTAGTGATGCTGGGCAGTTTTGGTATTTATCACAGGGATATATAATTTTAAAATTTAAATGTTGATTGATGTTTAAATTAATTTAAAATGTTTAAACAGATTAATCAAATTTATTTATTGGCATCCGTTGTAGGCTAATTTAGTAGAAGTCCATTGTGTATGGAATATTGCACTTGTAAATAAATAAAACAGATAAATCAGTCTAGATGAATTTCTCAACATAGCCTCTCTACATACTATCAATTTGGAGGAAACATGATTTAGGAAGGGATAGATATATAAAAACTAGAATTCAGTTAATTCGATATTATTTGTAATCCTCGATGACTGCATTCAAAATATTTTTTTATTTTTTTGATATTGCTGGCCTTGCTTTTGCACCCCATAATTGATTAAGCAACAAAATTTGTTTCAATCAATCAAAATAAGTTATAGAAATCTCACAGAGATGAAACTATTTATACAGAGGGTCCGGTGACCGTTATCGGAGTCTTAAATAGCATAAAATATGATAAATTTCATCGAATTCTCGTTGACTGTATTCGAAACATTTTTTAAAAAGCTTAGATATTGCTGCCTTTGCTTTTATACCTAATATATAAGTTATTATGGTGATTTTTATTTATTTTATTTATTTATCTTAATTATTTAGTCTCACACATAATATTGTATGGGCTAATACACGATTTCACTTAAACATATTGCATTCCATCTTGTCATTTAAAAGTTTTCACAATAACATTTTTGCACTCCTGTTTAAACCTCGTTTTATTCACCGTGTTTTGAAGATCTTTATACCTTATCTATCGAAGATCTTTATACCTTATCTATCGAAGATCTTTATACTTTTATACATCATACAATTTTGTGAGATGTTTTTCTTTTCCTTTGGCAGTCTTAAGTTGTTGAAGAATTTCAAAAAAATACATTGATATAAACTTTTTATTTATCATCAGGTTTATCGCTGCATGATGTATAGCTTCTCTTCGTAATTGTCTCTCTTCGCCAATCATTACCACGTGATTTCCATAGTGCTTTATCGCCAAGGTCGTTTTTTATCTTGCGGAATCCGTTTAAGAATATTATTTGTCAAACGATTATCTTCTGTGAATCGAAAGTCTCTAGAAGACTCCACAGCACTCTGGGATCAACTAGGACATTCTTTTTCAAAGTTCTCGAGGCATCGCGAAACCAACATGATCTGTGTAAAAGGCGAAGCGAGTGCCGCGCGGGGAAACATTGTTTTTGATGTGTTACATCTTTTCTCTCGCTTTCCTGCAATCTGTGGCAGTGATTTCGTGGAAAAGGATTGAAATGCGCAGCACGAAATAAGACGCGCGCAATTTCATTTAACCAATGAGCGCGCGCGGAGCACGCGCGTTGGACAAAAAATCATCATTTATAAACAAATCAATGTCAAGCAAGTGCCATCACAGCGAAGAGGCACACTTCCAACATTCAACGCTTCTGATTTTGTATATATGTTGCGCGCCGGGTGTCAAGCGTGTGACTATTAACATTGATATATTTTGGCTTATATCTTCGAAACTATCTAAGAAATACTTTTTTTTACATTAATGTAAACAATAACTACCCTTAATGATTTACATTCTCAAATTTTATGTAATTTATGTGATTATTATTAAATATTTATTCAAAGTTTTCATACAATATGTATGGCGGCACACTACCGCCATATATGAAAATAAATAAAAACATATAATTGACCAAACACATTTCTAAATAAAATGCGTATGTAGATATACGGTACCTACCTAGTGCGGCAAAATTCAATAATAAATAAATGCACATACATTTTCTTTACTTGTATTTACTGATTAATAAATATATCTTTTTTTAAATTTTGATGTTAATTTCTGTTCCTGCTCAATTGATATGTTTAATTGTGAGATGTCAAATGTTACACATCATATGCGACTACTTTAAGGCTCGCTCGTTTTTTTTTAATTAATTTTTTATCTAGGGTCTAGAGATAAAATTTGACATAATAATTCCTTATAATAATATACTAATAATGACAAAAAGTCATTTCTTATATAATATTTGACTGAGTTTCAGCATTTGTGTCACTTATATTTTGAAATTGTTAGTAGTCAATTGTTTGGTCTGTTGTGGTAGGTCGTTGCATAATTTTAATCCGTTTCAAATCAGTCGTGATTGTTCTGTTTTTGTTTTGGCTCTAGTAATGTGGTAGTTTTGAGCCGTGCTAGTGTAGTGTTGATCATTTTCGTGTATTTTGTGTAATTTAAGCTTACAACTCATATGTGAAAGCTCTCCACACAATTTGAACATATATACAACTTCCAAAAAAATGAATAAGCATGGTATATTCTATCATGGGTTGAAATGGCGAATGTTACATTGTGTAAAATGATCACTTAAGCCAACCATAAAGATAGGTCATAAGTCCTATGTACACCCAAAATGACTTCTATACCTACTTTCCCATAATAAATACAGTTTCGCCTCTGTGATATCTATAATATACATTAATTAATTTAATGTCTTTCTCTTGCATTTCGCCATTTGCCAGCTTGCGAATGAGTTTTAGTGTTCCGTTTTTTGTAATGTTATCAACGTTTAATTGCTGTGTTATTCGGTAAACCGTTGATGTCAGGTATTTCAAAATATAGAACATTTTCGGTATTTTGTTGACGTTTATTGTCATTGTTGAAGTGCGACATAGAAACGATTCATTGCCAGCGATAAACCGTAGCGAAAACAGTGTGGCCGGCGACTTGCAAACCGATTGACAGACGTCTGGCAAAGCACCTGCGTGCGAAAATCGAAATGGAATACTCTCGAAAGTGATCGAAGCGAAACAGTGTTATAATAAATGTGTGACTGCAAATTAAATAACAGTGCTCCGAATGGATTCGTTTCAAACAAACAATCGCGAAATGACTCAGCAGCTTTGTAACCTTTCTCAAAGTGGGGCAGCGTAATGTGGCGTATATGTATATGGCGCGTATTAATTTTATAACCTTATTAAGGGGTTACACCGCCTAAATGTATAAAAAAAACAATGAAATTCAAAAAGAAATTTTGACATAACTATTGCACATATAAAATTCGTTTTATTATAATTGTTTACGGCTTTCGTTGGTTAATATTATTAATTAAAAAAATTATTTGAAAATTTCAAAATGGCGGAGTTATGTGCTGTTCCGTAAAGTTCCTCCTCCGCGACGCGCACAGCTGGTGGAATTGATCGTGTCGCCAGAGTTTGAGTGAAATAAGCCAATTTTTTGTGCAAATGAGGTCAGTTAGGCCCGGTTGTATCAAGTTGGATTAAAGTTAAAGTTCGTTTAAAGTATAGAAACGGGTTGTTTGATTGGCGGAGAACGTAAAAATCAATTCATTCCCTTTAACGCAAGTCAATTAAAATAATAAAAACCTTCCAATTCCGATTGGACCTTCTGCAGGGTGTTTATCATTTTATTTAACTTGTATTGAAACGAATGAATTTTTCGTAATCGATGTAAGTTACTATAATGCTGGTCCAACTTAATGCAAAAAATAAGTTAGAAATATTAAAAAAAACTTGTCAACTTTGATATGGCATAACTCCGTAAATATTGATACAGGTCATGGTTGCTCAAACATTTTCTACTCATTATCTAGGCAGGAATCCACCTGTAAAGTTTTTGCTACTAGCTATGAGTCACCCTGTATAAATTGGTTAAAGAAAATTATTAATCATCGTCCACATTCTGCCACAAATAACAGTGTTTACATGAAATCACGATTACCCTTATATAATAGGTATGTTACCTGGCTTGACATTTAGTTTGTCACTTTAACTGGATAAATGTCCCAATAAATGATCGACCCATTCCTCTTATGCAAATTTTTATAATTGATTTTAAATTTTTCGGATGCGTAAATTTTGAAACATTTTTCAGCATTGTATTGTATAGTTTAGGGCTTAGGTATCTAATTTTTTTACGGTGGAATTGATGAAATCAAAAATTGCACCATACATTCTAATATTTGATAGGCGATATCTGTGGATGAAGTGTAAAACATAGCAAGATTTACATGAAGACAATTTTTTTATAGACAATACCAAATGTTTACGTGAATCATAGATTTATGAACTTTTTTTAATTATTATTGCGTAATATTTTTTTATTGTTTACGATTTACATTCTGTTTTAAGCATGTATCTAATACTCCTATATTGCTAGCAGCGTCTGGTAATAGGCGAAATCCCTACAGTGAAGAAAAATATATGTTTGTCTCACCCATACCGGTGTCACTTCGAGTCTTATGCGCATGTCCGAAAATCAGCGCCAATAATTTATATCCAATCAGCGCCGCCGCATGGGATAAATGGGTCACGACGCTTGCGCACAACAGGTCAAGTGACACCAATGAGATAAAAGTAGCATTTTCTGCCCCGCTTAGTCCGTGACACCTCCACTTATGGGCTTTAGCAATATAACATAATAATAATAATAATAATATTGGATTACATATATAGCGCCATTTTTGTGAAAATTTCACCTCAAGGGCGCTTTACACACAAAAAACTCGTATATACAAAATTCATAGAATAACAAAATGAACAATAAAATGAAAAAGAAAAGAGAAAGAAAAACAGCTCAAAATAAAAAATAGTAAAAGTAAACAACAAGTATTTAAAAGGTTCTGGGAAAGATTTTGTAAACAAGTCGTTTTAAGTCTTTTCTTAAATAAAGTCCCTGAATCCGTGTTTCTTATCAGGGAGGGCAAAGAGTTCCAGGCTTTGTGGCCCGCCACCGCAAATGCCCGTTCGCTGAACCTAGTTTTCTGGAACTGACTTGCCGGTTCCACAACCCTTCCCACCGCTGAAGTAGACGCTGACCTGAGAGTTTGACGTCTTCCATTTACGATGTCTGGAATACAGAGCTCCTGAAGATACAGAGGCGCCATGTTATGAGTTGCCTTGTACATCAACAATTGCAATTCTCGCAGAAGGGATGTTACGTGCGAGAATTTTGACGTTCCATATACAATCCGTGCTGCAGCGTTTAGAACAGATTGTAGTCTATCGAGCTGAAACATCGGTAAGCCAGCGTAGATACCATTGCAGTAGTCCACATATATTTTTTGAAAGGATCTAAAAATGACGCATAATTATGATGCAATTTTTGAAACTTTAAAGTGTAATATTTCCTTTAATCTTATTTGAGCGTCAGTTCTGTTTCATTTTCAAATCAGGACACGCAACTACGCCGAAGATACGAGGATCTGTTGTGATAACCATTTTTTGGACTATGCCAAAATACGCATTGGAACCGCTCGGCCAATGTGTCCTTTTCGGTGCATTCATTCCGACTTTGGAATGTCAAGTCTATTTTTAAATAATATCGTTTGTGTGCCATTTTCGAACGTTTAAAAAAACGAAGCCGTTCCTTCTGCGAACGGCGCCGCCGTCCGAATTTCAAATTGGAAAAAATCAACTCGCGCCTGCGCGTGTGTGGGTCGCGGGCGTTTCGCGGTGTTGCCACAACTCGAGATGACGTTCGGTAGGTGCCTGATGCAAAAATACCCGACCCAGGTACCTACCCGTCTAGCGGGGGGGCAAATTATAGATTGGGAAGAGGGAGCCCTTAGCTGGGCAAGAATGGAGGAATTCTTGGTAGCAGTTTTTCGAGAATACAACGGTGTCTCGAGGTACAAAAGTATTTTTAAAAAATTTATTTATCTTATTTATTTAGTTCCACATGTTGTGTGGGATTTCATTCAAACATATTTATTTATTTTATTTCTATGGTATACACCTATTACTATAAGTAAAGTGTTCGTCGGTATCGACTTAAGTTAATGTTGTGAATATCTGTAATTTGTGCATACTCGTTTCCTAGAATGGAAAGTCTGTTGATCGTGGAGTATTTTTGGTGAGGTGTGTTGCTTTTGTTGCAGTGAAAGAATGCTTGTGAATGGGTATTTCTGGTGAAAAGATATGGATGATAAAAGTTCCAGAGAATCCAAGTTATAAGATATATGTTTTGTATAAGATCAGCAATAATGCGTCTGTCGCTACATTTAATTAGACCTGTCTAAATATGAAGTTGATTATAATTGATGGTTCGATCGGGATTCTTAACCTGTAATTCACATATCTTAGAAATTTTAATTGGATTTTTTTAATGTCCATGTGTGTGTCGCATAATTCCATCTAGTCATTTAAAAGTTTTACAATAACATTTTTGCACTCCTGTTTAAAGCTCCTTATATTCACCGTGTTTTGAATTTCCTTTGGCAGGCTGTCGAAGATTTTTAGACCTTTGTACATCATATAATTTTGTGAGGTGTTTTTCTTTTTCTTCGGTAGTCTTATATTGTCGCTTCCTCTTAGTTCTTGTTTTTCGATTGACGAGTCGCGACTTCATGCTGTGAAAAACTCAGTTGCATTATGCACACGCATTTTGATGCATTCGAAAATTTCACTATAAACGCGCTTACTGAAGTACAACTTCGAAAAACACAATAAAAGAGGCCTTGCCAGCGACAAAAAAAATTGAATTATTATTGAAAGTTATGTCATACGGCAGGTGTACACAACAACAAGTTGCGATCAATATACTAAAAGTGGCTAATGGAAGGTGTGTATTGGTGCGGACACTTTTCTTAATGTTGTTTAAAGACGCGCTAAACACATCACTCAGAATTATCAAAAATATTGTAGGTAATACAATATTTTTGATAATTCCTGATATATACATTTTTTCATTACGTATATAAGTATATTCAATTTTTATTCAAAAGTAAGTATCACGTATTTTTTTAGTTTTTTCTAAAAATTCGTCATATTCTTATAGTCCCTAATATCCCCTGGTAGTTTCATATATAATTTCATCCCACTGTACATCATAGAACTTTGCTATCTTTTTTTCTTTCGGGATGGTAATCTTATTTCATCTTTTCTTCTTGTACACTGGTCATTTTCAAGTCCTTTTTTTATTTTATTTTTCTTAATAATTCAAAGATATTGTCGTGCCCATTAATATTTATATATAGAAAGAGAAGTACATTATTAAATTTAATTATTTGTCTAAATGTCATTATTTATAAGCTTTTCAGCATTACATCATATTATATTTTTATTATATTATGACTTTCAAAGCTTGTGCTATTGCTTTTCACTCTATATTATTACTTTTTTGTAATTTTTGTAATTATTATGTTTTCCTTATGCTTCTGCTTGTTATAAACTTATTACATTATATTTTATTTATCTTTGTATATTTGTATCTGTATTTTAAGTATTTTCTTTCCACTTTATGTCATTATTATTTTTTTCTTTAAACCATATTATTCAATTAATGTACACTTTATCTATTTGTTTGTAAAAGCCCCGTAGTGCGTAAATATATAAATAAATAAATAAAATAAAAAATCACTTTGTTTCTTGTGTATCGATTTATTTTTGGTATAATCCTTAACGCTTTATTTTGGAGTATCGTTAATTTTTTAAATTCTTCTTCATTAGCCAGAAATAGTATACTGCTCTATAGGTCGACCACAATCAAAAGACCATTCCCTAGCTTTGTCCGGTAAGAAGAAAGCGGGGATAAGTTGCCTGGCAAGCCCGTATTACAAGCCTCAATATGATATTCCAAATAAATATATATTTTTTAGTTTAAAAAAGGTTACTTACTTACTAGAAAAACTTGTTTTGTGTTCATTTTTTGCATCGTAACAACACACATATTTTTTATTTTTTTATTTATTTATCTTCATCTTGTTACATGACATAGGAAATAGAGCCGCTCATCTCACTAGGAAGAACCTGTGCCGAGATGATCAGCTGAACAATATAGTGAGAACAAAAAATAATAAAGATATATAACAAAATACTATATAACTATAAGATTAATTAATTAATTAATTAATTGAGTATATAAATATAAAATGTGGATAATAAGAACAGTATATATTGTATAATACAAAAGCAATAGTGAAAGTAAAGTAATATATATATAAAATCATATGCATGGATAGTAACAAAATGTATATATAATAGCGCAGTTAAAAAGTATATTTAGGTACATACCTATATAAGAAAATTAAATGAATGTTTGTGTATATTAAATAGTGATAAGAAATGAAGTTTAATGAGCGATAAATTACGACCTGTTTTCGGCAATTGGGTATTTGTGCAAATGCAGGTGACAATAATGTCTTCTCGAATAGT
>JADDOH010008089.1:61828-104186 GCA_016648135.1 Agrypnia vestita | reverse complement strand
AAATTTTGAAGCAATTATGAACATGTCCGACTAAATAAATATATAACATCATAGTAAATATGTATGTTGCGCTTTATAACAAAGAGTTTTTACTTGGAGAGTCTCTGGGTTTGGAATGAAATTTTAAAAAACTAAGATAACAGATAACAACATCTTTTGTAAAAAAATATGTTTCGTTTACAAATGGATTTAATTATGCAAGAATAAATACTTAAACTGCGTCATCATATATATATTTAATCTATATAATATATCTATATATATCTATATTCTAATATATATATATATCTGTTAGTTCTAACTACTTTGGGGTAACCCGCGTCAAATTCTGGTCGTCAGGACCAGTCGTCTGCCGACGTTTCGAATAGATCTCACTGTTCATCTTCAGGGCGCCTTGTCGATGAGCTGCTTCTCCAAAAAGCGTACAACCGTTTGGGTCCGGAGCTCACCGTCAAGTGAAAGTTTGAAAAATTCTGCGTCAGGTGTTTGTGGAGGAGTGGGTTTCTCCAGCGACGCCGTTAATGTGTTTTGCTCGGCTTCTAGTAATCCGTATATTTACTAGAAGCCGAGCAAAACCACTTCATTAATTATGATAATTACTTTATTATTATTAATATTAATTAATTATATATAAAAAATTTTAGCAATTATGAACATTTCCCCGACTAATAATATATAACATCATACGTAAGTATGTATGTTGCGCTTTATAACCAAAAAAAAGAGGTTTTTACTTTGAGATTCTCGTGTTATTTTGTAATGAAATTTAAAAAGCTAAGATAACAGATAACAACATCTTTGGTAAAAAAATATGTTGCGTTTCCAAATGGATGTTAAATTATGCAAGATAATACTTAAACAGCGTCATATATATATCTATATTTATATATAATATATAATATATTATGATTTTTTTTCTAACTAATTAAACTGTCAAAAATGTTATAAATGTCATTCTTCGATAATCAATTCTGGTCTCCAGCTGACAATATCTTATATCTATAAATTAAAAGTAAATTCTAATCTAGTAATCCATAATTAACATAACCAGTTCTTCTCACGTAAGTTCTTTCTTGTGTTCACACCGCACCACTGTTTCAATTCCTTTCCCCCTATTAAACCAAGTTGAGTATTATATCATCCTGAATATGGATAATGGACCGAATTATGTAGGCGGTTCTTCATCAGCATTGCTAAAATGCCTCTGTCATTGGTGGCCCTGACGTGATTTAGAATCAGGAATATCTTATCTCAATGCTGAAAAACAATAATATCTAATATCTGAGCCATGAACTACTGCGTGTCTCTAACCACAGGCAGTTTTAGGAATTACCACAGTCTGATTAACATTAAAATTTTCCTGAATTTTTTGTGGAATAAATAAAAACAACTACAGTAAAACCTCGTTAATTCGAAATTTTAGGTTAAAAAAAATCGCCGTGCGATTATGAAATTCGCCAAAAATCGTAAAACTCTTGAAAAACCGTTAATTTTGTTTGATTTATGTTCATATTTAAAAAAATCACTTTCAAAACTCAATACTTCTTATGTTAATGCAAAGATCGCGGCATTTTGACATATTTGCTGTTCTCACTTCCGAAAAAATCTAATCTAATCAAAAATGTTTAGTTTACTTGAATTTATGGAACGCTTCTTCAATCTTCACACAAGTTTAAACTTTTGATTCCGCCCCTTATCCGGCTCAAACCAACAATGCACGGTTACTAGAAATACAATTGTCAATAAATACGTGAAACAATTAGATAAGTCACTAATAACATCTTACAAAGAAAATTAAACATTTTAATAGCACGAACACAGTGATTAAAAAAAATCGAACTAAAGACAAATTTAAAAACATAAAAAACAATTTAAAACGCGTTTAGGTATGAGGATTAGCGCAAACGCCGCAAACTAAACTGTCCGCGCATATCAAGGCAGCCAACTTAAGAAAGCATACACAGGTTCCCCAATTTTAGGGACCGCGACAGAATATGTATAGAAAAGGGGCATTCCATAAGGTACCGTAAATTGATTGCGAAATACGCCAAGAATCGTAAAACTCGTGAAAAAGTCATTAATTTTGTGAAAAATGTCTGTTTTTCATATTTAGAGAAATCATTTCGAAAACGCAATGTTTATTATGCTAATACAAAGATCGCGACATTTCAAAGCACCCGATATTGACATATTAGTTGTTCTCACTTGCGAAAAAACTCGAAATATTTTTTCAATTTTGTCAAATTTCAAAAAAATTTCGAATTACGCGAACTAAAATGTATTGATTTGCGGCGCAAGAGACCAAAAAATATTTCGAATTACGAATTACCGGAGTTTTCGAATTATCGTGGTTAATTTACTATGAAATTCACAATTTGGGACTTACAAGTTTAAAAAAATTCGAATTATGGCGAATTTCGAATTATCGGGGTTCGAATTAACGGGGTTATACTGTATAATCATGTTTATTGATGATAAAAGTACCACAAAAATAAATGTGGTTTGGTCTATGGATGCTATTGAATTATTACCGATTCCGTAAATAGACTACATTATATCTTGCACACAGAGTAGAATAATCTCTGATACATACCATAATAAATCTCCAAGATGTAAGATATCCGAGTCTCATTAATGGCACGTGTATTGATACATATATTTTTCTCTTATATATATATATATATATAGTATATACTACATACTATTAAATAGTTTAAATATTATGATACTTCTCTCCTACTCACGAGTAATATTGAATGTTGAAGAGAAACACCATGTGTAAATTCTTAACTATCATTATTGTAAAAAAAAATGATGAATTTATTAAAAAAAAAATTCTTTGAGAGTCTTTGTTGATTGCATTAGCCTTGATGTTACCCCATTAGTATCTTAGAAAGTACATTGCGTCGGGGAAACATGCAAACTAGCTTGGGCTGATGCAATGTACGAGAAAAAAGAAAGAGGACAGAACAGTAGGAAGATTCATCCCCCAAAACCCTCGCCCACTTGATTTTGTCATTGATTTTGTTCACTTTGATGGGGATAGTGTCTATTATGGATCTCTTTTCTTGCACTCTCTTTAAAATGACCTTATTTCTCCTCTCTCAGTCCAGCATTTAGTGATTCCATTATTTTCAAGCATTCCATCTGGTTATGGTATTTTAACCGGTGACAAACTAACCGTTATTTGACATTTGTGTCTGATTGCCTCGATGATTGGTATCTGATTTTTTGCAATTCGACGGGAAACCACCGGTACTAGACAGCAATTATATCTAAGTTATCAATCATCATAACAAATCCCAAATTACTATACCAAAAATAACCGGTTAAAATAACGGTTTAACCATCACTAATTCCATCTCAAATTCTCTCAACCTATTTCTCTCTCACTGGTTTAATTCCATACACTGCTAGAAAAGTAGGTTCTGATGAGTTGCTTTTTCATTTATTTGGTATTTGAAGATTTTTTTTTTACTCGGTTTTGTAGAACTATCTTTTAAATTATATAGTATCGTTTAAATTATTTTTAATAACCTTATATTCTGACTATAATTGCTATATTCATCTCGATTAAAGCTCTTCAGGTAATTTTATTACTATTTCAGTTATCTCGCTATAAGCAGAATTTTAATATCTACCGCATTCCACAATGAAAACTGGATATAAAGATTATGCGTTGAATATCGAGTAACCAGCGAGTACACTATAGTTGTCCATTCTCAGGATCACGTTACTTGTCAATAAAAATGCCACATGACAATTATTCCCGCATGTAAGTGCACTACAGACCTCGCTGTCTATTGTGAAGGTATTCTTGAATTAAACTGACCATTACTTTAGTTCTTCTTAAAACAAGTATGTACTTAAAATTCTCTTCTCTTAAAATTTATTGCGCACAGTAGAGAGGTGGCTCTAGAAATCATCTTATTCTTCTCCGTTCAGTGGGCATTGGCTAACACCACTTTTTTTCTGCACCTCAGAAAAGGCCTGCATAAACAGACCAAACTATTGCCCCCGATTGCATTATAAAATACAAGAAACATTTCCGAAATACTTCAGTTTCGGGTTTTCATTGGTTTAATCATTTTCTTTATTGCTCTGGACCAATAATGAAATACCAAGAAATGGCTACAATTAGCAAACAACAAGGAAGGATGGATGGAGAGGCAGAGGCCTATATCCAGCAGTGGGAAGACAAAGGCTGATGAAGAAGACGAAGAAAAAGATTGCTCTGGACCTCAACATATTCATTCTATCTGTAAATTTTATAAATTATTCTGTAAATTCTCTTTTCAAATGCTTAGCTGGACATCAGTGCGAATAAAACACAATAATTGACAATGAGAACAAATCAGACGCCATTATCATTATTTCCAATCATCACATAATCAATCAATCAATATATATACAAAAAGAAACCCGTGTTTCCCTATCCGCCAAGTTTTTTCCACAACCAGCCACAACCACCCACCGGTGGTTATGGTGGAGGATAGCCCTTGGTGTCACATCGAGAATATGCGAGTTTGGTGGGGGTGGCTGAGCGTGGGTGGGAGTGGGTGATGAAAATGTGCTTTCTAGCACATTCCTTTGTTATGGGAAGGCCGCAAATGCTTCAGATTGTTTCAAAATAGGCGTGCTGACTGTGTGGGTGAGTCTAGAAGATTCCGGAAAAACCTGCTCTAGAAAGTTCTGGAAGGAGAAGGTTCTAGAAAACTCCCGAAAGTTCTATAAGGTTCTAAACTGAGTGGCTGAATGTGTCGGTGTGTCTAGAAGGTTCCTGTACATTCAGTAAATTTCTTGAAAGTTCTGGAAAGAGAATGTTCTAGAAGGTTCGCGAAAGTTCTACGACGATCCAAACAGTGTACTAAAAATTTATGCTTGCGAAGCCGCGCGGGCACAGCTCGTATGTACTAAGTTTTTGAATCTCTTGAACATTTTATGTAAGTACATGGAAAAGAATGATATCCAACAATAAATAAGTAAAGCAGGATAAAATCAAAATATGCATGTTACCTCGCTCTAAGGAAATCACCATTGTCAAAGTTGTTATCACAAAATTTAAAGCTTAAATTGTACGCAGCATTGATAGAACCAATTGCTTCATGTGGACGGGAAGTTTTGTCTCTCACTTTGAATGGGAGAATGGAATAATATTGAGGAGTGTTCTTGAACTAAAGAGTTTATTTGGATAGGAGGGTTAGTGATGTCCATCTATAGGTTCCCATACATTTGCAAGATCCCATTGTATATGGGCGTAATGTTATGCAGTACATTGAAATTTTTGATAAGATGGCCATGAATTTTGATTTTATGTCATTCTTAAGGAAAAAATAACAGCGATTTCTGGCAAAAACATATCAACAATAATAATCGACATAGATTTGGCGTATCATTCTCTGTAATCAATGTCACTCCAAGATATTTCAAATTGTTGATGGTTTCAAGATAGTACGTAATTGTCAATTGGTTATGGACCACATTGTTTATGGTATTTTCTATCATTTTAATGATTTGTATCAGAATGTAAAATCGGATGGCGGAATGGAAAAGTGAATTTTGATAGGGTCGATTTGAATGAAAGAGTAGAATAAGGTGAAAGAGTGATTAAACAAAAAATAAATGGCTGGTGTAAAATTATTTCAATGTGCTCTTTTTTAAAACCATTAATATTAATTAAATACCAAATTAATTTGTATATTTAATATATTTTATTGAAATTGATGATTAAATCAAATCATTTGTTTTGATTACAGATGCAGTCAATCCTGTACCACAACTCCAGTGGAAACCTGGCGTTCACGGGGAATCTGAAGAAGAGGGAAGTCCATCAAGCTATCACAATGCATCCCATCAAAGATCATCATCACATGTACCGGATACACGCCTATCTTAAGGTTTGTCTTTGTTTTGTGTGATACTTAAAAGCAAACTTTTATGAAGGAAGTAATTGACTTAATTAATCTGGAGAAATTTGGAGATCAGCTTTAGATGAACAGAATGTTCCTGAGTTTTTTGTTTAAATTTTTATTTATGATTTGGCAACAGGTTTTATTCTCTTTCATTATTTTTTAAATCATTATATGAGTACTTAAGTAATATCTGTTAAATATTTTTAGGATGCCACTTGGGTGCCCTTTTAATTGAGCAATTAATTTTTTTTATTATAGAATGACAAAGTCAGACCACGTGTTTCTATGGTCATTCATGGCAATAACTGTTACAATTTGGCTAGGTTGTTTTAGTGCATCCATCATATCGCATAAAGCCAAAAGGGCGTTAGTGATTACATATTTCGAACTTTACAAGAGAGCGAAATAACGTTCTATCAATGTGATTTTGTCAATGTTTTTTTTATAATTAAAAAATTTCCGTTTATCCAAAACACATATGGAAATTGTTTAATAAAAAAAGAAATATTGAAAAAATTAGATTGACTAAACATTATTTTGCTCTCCTGTAAAGTCTAAAATTATAACTAACAAACACCCTTTTGGATTCCTACCCTTGGTATAGTATGGACCTTGTATCCCCCGAGGGTCATTTGTTTCTTTTTTAGTAGAACACTTTGAATGGTCTAAATTTATAAAAATTGAATGCCAGTCACAGCCACTTCGCACACAACCAGATCGCTAAATCCCATATAATAAATATGAAAAAAAGTTATCAACCAAAATAGCACACACACAATTGAATTTCAGAAACTTATTTTAAAATTTACAGGAAAATTTAATATATGGAACAATTGTAAACATTTTTCAAGAAAATTTAAAATATAACAATTATATAGATTAAAAAATATAATTTGAAATTTCTACACTTAAGAATTTAGAAATCTTAAATAACAACTGTAACCTTCACGAGGGTAGTAGAAATTAATGCCAAAACTGTTCATGTAATAATTCAGTATATTATTGAAGATGATGCAGTAAGCATCGAAAACTTTATAATTTTTTCATTAAAGTGTCATTATGTAAAGTACACAACATTGTGTTTTTATTCATAGTTAATTACAATGAACTTCCTCAAAGTTAATCACGAAAATTTCGAAATATTGTAGTTCACAATTTTATCAACAGGGCAAATATGTTATTTTTAAAACCGTAATTTCCTATGAACATTTTTGGTCAGTGGCTACATTTTAAATAAACTAATTTTTAAATTTAATAACTGTTAAAATTACAGAAGTATGCAGAATCAGCTTCTGGATTATAACTATGATAATTGATAAGCCTTAACCCATCTAACATATCCTATCAATTGGCCCTAGTGATTGCAGATTTGTAAATTTTCCCATCAATTTGGAATTGAATATCTCAATCTGACAACCAATTCCATAGACAAAAAATTTAGGGATGTACATAGAATCGGTTCCTAACATTTTTGAATCTCATTAATGGATATAATATGGTAGTTAAAATATGAATTGTGATTGTTTATAATTACATGAATTGATAAACATTTCACCTATATAGGACTTATATTTGAATATCCTTTCTTAAAATATTTTTTATATTTACCTCTTTATTTCAGAATCTGAAAATCCAAGATCTAAAAGAGTCAGTGATTGCTCTCCATCGTGACATCTTCATTGCTGCCAAGGAGCTAAAGATTGATCCGGAGCATCTTTCTTCATTCCACTTAGCCAACGACGTGCCTCTCTTCATTTTCGCTCAGGGTCATTCCAAATACCTCGGTGACACAAATATTTTAGGTAAATTATTAAAATTTTTACCAATTTTAAATCACTCAATCAATCATTTCAAATCAGCAGAGTAAAGCTTGCCCAACATAACTTGGCGTGCGGCAGGATTGGAACTAAAATCCGTCCCGCTCGCACCCGGCAGCAACCCCTCGCCCTGTACTTCAGTACAATTTTGTATTTGCTCGGGAGCTGTGACATCTTGATTACCAATATACACTGAATTATTATGTCCAAAACAACCAAAACAGTCCGGGGTGGTGCAAGAACAATTGCCAATGAAGTATTAAAGTTTTGCGAAGCTGAAAAAGCAAATAATGGACCGATATTACCGTCTGATAGTTTGACAGTTATATATTGACACTGGTCACCGGACATTCAGTACATCATGTATTGTGAAATAAATTTACAACCTGGCAACTTCTGTTTCGAGACAGTGGCGACCTCCCTCGCACGCCTAGTTATCGTGGTGGCACTCTATCTTCTGACATTTTTGTCAAAATTAACTTTCTTGCATCAAAATTCTTACAATATTTTTTTTCTTTAAATCTGTGTTAAAAACATTTCAAAATTCCTAGTGTTTAGGAGATAACAATGTTATATTTTAGTAACACTCATAATAAATATAGTTTAAAACTACAAGTGTTGATTTCAAATTGTAGGTACATGTAAAGTACCTACATATCGACAGCTCCTACTTATAATATCTCAACCCACAAATCAACGATTTTGATTTTTTTGTGTATTTAATTATATCTTTAATTCCAAGAAAGAAAAATTTTTTTTACAATAAATAACGTTTTTTTATTATTTAAGTTAGTTACGTGTACGAAATCAGAAATCTATTTCATTAAGTAGGTACTTTAAATTATAAAGTGCAATTTTCGTATCAATTTTACCTGATGAAGCCCAATATCTCAGATTGATATAAATGTGAGATGTTTTGTTGTTCCAAAGGTATAATTGTTCCGGACGGGAACGTGCAAAAATATGGGGTGATTCCACCGCCTTACGGTCAGGTCAACCTGATGGCACCGATATCGCAGATTCTCAGACGAAAGCGAGATCGTATAAAAATTCGCTGAGAATCTTAGAGCGGTCCAAAGGCTGAAGCAGGAGTCGAGTAGAGAAGAAGAGAAAGTCGCAAGTAGATCTGGAGGTGAACGCAGGAGCAGAACTGAATTCTGGGTTCCTGCGCCACCTAATTTATTTCATCAAAAAATCAGGGCCCGCACGCCCAGGCGCATTTTCAACGACCAGTCAGAGGTCGGCATTTCGGAAACCGACGACACCGACCTCTGTCTGACGGCGGGATCACTACTCATAATTCGAGTCGCAGCTCTATGAGCAGTGGTCCCGTATTCAAAATATTAATAAACATGTAACTAAACATTCTACTATAGTTATAACATACTATTTTTACACATTTATATTATATCTTTCTTTTGTTTCAATAACAAATGTCTCTCAGGTTCATCCTTCATGGAGATAATCGGTAAAAAGGGGGCCAGACTCGCCAAGCTGGGTGCAATAATTTCGTATATTTGGTCTCTCTGGCGAGCCTGGCTACACAAATTCAATATTTTTTCTACATAAAATTATGTAAAGCCATATACAAGTGATTGCGAACAAAATCATATTAATTTTTACATTTTATAATTTTTGTATAAAAATGGCGACTTCGGCACGGTACCGATGTCGCAAGAGGGTACTGGATTGTGTTTGATAAAAATGGCGACTTTGGCACAGTACCGATAAAATGACGACTTCGGCACGGTACTAATGTCGCTAGAGGGTAAAACCGATGCCCCCGGACTGTGGCGATACTGCAGTCGCCCAATATTACGATTTGGGAAGATTAAAATCTTTTTCAAGAATCAAATCATGCCGCCGCGATTTCTTCTTACATCGCTTACAACATACACAAAAACATTTTTAACAACAAAATTAATCCGATAACGACCTCCCAGTGATGTCAAAAATAAACTTTAAAAAACATACATACAAAAATTACAATAAATAACTTCGGTTATTTTTAATAAAAAATGCGTCGAGCGCGCTAGGCATACCCAAAGGGTTTTATTTATTCTTGCCCATCTGCGCGCTCGCGCTCACAATTCATGTGATAAAAAATGCAATAATTAATTCTAAAAAATCAAAATACAAAAAAATCACTTTTTTCTTTAATAAAATGTTCATCAGTGCCAACATATGGAGATTGGTAAAAAAGGCCCGATTAAGGGCCACCGGTTTTTTCTTGTCCGACACAATAATATTTTGACTAATTACATACAACACATTTTTAAAATATAAAAGACCAGCATTTATATTATTTATAAGGTCATGGAATGGACGTGGAGTTCACAAATTTATCTCCGGCTTGTGATACCCTTTCTATTTCAATTACAACTAAATTTTTTTTATTTAGGATTCAATAAAAAACATTAAATATTCAATAAGTACGTCAATGTGTATTCGACATTAGATAATTCAGATTTAATTTTAGTTACCACACAAGTCGTAAATCAAACCTCCTAGAAAGGAAAAAATGTCAGCCATATATTCTAGATATTATCAACCAATCTGTTTCCAGCCCTGCAATTTGTATATCAAAGTTAAATAACACTCATCAATACTATTATAGGAAAAGAATTAGAATATCTATGATTTTTTTTTATTTAATTTGGTCATCCAACAGGGAGACACAATTGTTTGATAAGATGAAATACAAAAAAAAATTAGTTAAATGTCTCCCTCAATTAAAGGATAACTAAATAAGACATAATCATAGATAAGTCAATTTGACAATGACAGATAAAACATCACTCAACCGATTGTTCCAAATTTAGCTTTAACATACACATAAAGGGGCTCGTGATGTATATAATATACATTACATGATCAGGGAGGGGGATGACTTTCTAGTATCTGCTTCACCATATGATGATACTCTTCATATTTAGTGTTAAAAATATCTATTGAATTTAAGAGGTAATTATAATCTGAGCAAATGCGTGGAATGGGAGAGGATTTCCTATTTTTGGTTTGATAAATTGGAAGGGAAAAGAGGTACTTCTGTCTGGTAGGTCGGAATGGGACGTGGAAAGCTAGCAAGCTGGTGATTTCAGGAGAATCAATAAGGTTATGAATTATTTGGAAAAGAAAGGATTGATCTGACAATATTCGCCTGTTTTCTAGAGTTTCCAATTTATGAAATTTTATTGAGTCCAAATAGTTAAAATTCAAATTAAATTTGTAGTTAATACGCTTAAGGAATGTTTTTGCATGATGCCTGACATCTATTGATGACAGTTGGAATCTTTTCAACATAAGATTGTGTAGTTTAATTACCACACCTAATGAAGACTCATTCATTCGTTCTACATTTATAAGTTCCATTCATGCTGTTAATAAATATAACTTATGCTTTTACACACTAGTTTTTTGAAAGGGTAATACAGACTTAGAGTGAATTAAAAATATGTGTATCTACCAGGCAATTGATTAAAGGCTTAGTAACACGTAATCATTAGCGATGTTATCTAATTTAAACATTATCGTAAACATATTTGAATGGATCATGTACTTTGAATACATAATTGATTATTAATGTACTGTACATTATTTTCCATTGCAGTTATTTGCATAAAATAGTATTAACCCCTTCGAACCCGAAGGATCTTCAGATTTTTTAAAAACTGTATTAAAACAAACTGAAAACAGAACTATTTTAAATTTTATTTCTATATGTGCTTGTCATCTGGTACTTTTAATTGCCGCTAGACTTTAACCAATCCAGCTATGGTGATTCAATTCATGGGTTTTATTAACATTTTTTATCATATTTCATCTACTTATTAGTGAGACCTTCTCATTGGAAACTTTCGTGTTACACTTTTGTTTAAAAATTAACAGTAATTTTTTCTCTTGCTGCAGTTTTTGTAGATTTTGAAGATTTTGGAGATTTTGAATTTTGTTGATTTTGATTTTGCAAAAGTAGATTTTGCAACAATATCTATCTTTCTGTTCAATTCCGAATAATCAAGCTCCAATTCAATGCAATGAACCCTAAATAAGTTCTTTCAAGATTGCAATATAATATTTAAGAACAAGGGATTATCGATTGTTAGATGTATTAATATTCTCCCATGGCTTGTGCATTGGCGTCCAATTTTAGTGGTCTAAAATGGTATATTAAATATTGTTATTTTTACCCCATTAATGTGACTAGGGTTAATGAGAATATTTGTATACCATTTTAAGTCTAAACAATTTTACGACTTTATCGCTGGAGAGAGTCAGCAAAATAATATATTTTCTTGCGCTCTTTTCTCATAGTTGACCGCGTTTAAAATTGTTTTTCACTTTTTTAAATTCTGTTTTGGTGTGCGTTTGTGTTGTTAAAATGTTTAATTTTCTTTGTAAGAAGTTATTATTGACTTATCTTATTATTTCACGTATTTGTGGACAATTGTATTTCTAATAACTGTGCTGTGTGTTGATCTCAGTCATAAAAAAGGCTAAAACGAGGGAAGATTGAAGAAACCTTCCGTAAATTCAAAGATATTCCTAAACATTTTCAATCACGGGCTTTCAAATGTGACGAAAATGAAAAAAAACATTTATATTATTTCGCAAGTGAGAACATGTTATTGAACATTGAAATTTTACCTTCGACTTATACACGAGTCATAGTGTATTTCATAATAAGACATGTATGTATTACGATTATTATATAAAATATGTACATATTTATAATTCATAATTCAACTTATGTCGAGGGCAGTTTTTTGACAAACAACTATCTATAAAGATGAGATCGACTTTTATATGAGTATGTACGATATGCAACCGTTTTCTAACAAAGAAAGTTTTGAAATATCAAAAATATTGAACTGTGTTGTTTGCGCGTAACCATGAAGTACTAATTGTATTCATCCAACTTTTTGTTTTTCTAGCATCGAGTAATATGAATTCTTGTTGACGTTTTGCATTTCAATGATACGTCACCTTTATTATTCAACGCCAACGCCTGTCTTAATGCTCTCGCACCACACCTTGCTGATTTATTGCCGAAGAGAAACAAGTCCCACGACTTTAAGTGTTACAGATACATATATGCAATAGAATATAAATTTTAAATCATTAACAACATACGATATTAATTGTGTATCTGATGCTATACCACACAAGGAAAGCTCGGCAAATGTATGAATTCCGTATGCTATAATTTTAGGCATTTCGTTTTATTACAAACCCAAATTTTTTCACATTAAAGGATTCATGTGGTTCAGATATCATTTTCACAACAACCAATTCACTTCATCTTCAACATAGATTAAATATCGTATAAAATGAACAGACTCCCTATTCAGTCATCTTTATCCCACTCATGAATGCATCTGTAACCAGTATCAATGTACTAGATCAAGTTACACACCCATTATATAGGTACGTAGAACAAGAGATGTACATATACTGACTGATAAACAAATGAGTTCTTTAAAAAATTATTTGGTTTTACCGATAAAAAGAAATTTCACTAGTATCTAAGAAAGAAAGAGGATAGCATTCAACAATTTTGAGTTTATAATGATATCGAGTTTGACAGATGTCTTGACATTTCTCATAGAAACTAAGCGTACGTCTCACCGTTTTATAGTTATACATAAAAATGTCTAACTATAACAATTGTTGTTACAATAAACATATGGCAGATGTTACATGAATTTTTTATAATATTTCTAATTAATGATAATTTTGATTCTAGGGGTGACTCCAAATCTGAACCGATATCATCCGACTAAACTGAAGAATGTTATTTGGTGGGATTTCATTTCCAAGGCCATATTTTCCCCCTCCAATGCCAACCCCAAGAGACGGATGGAGATTTCAATGAAGGAAGGACTAGACGATATCATAAGAGAGGTAAATTTCATTAATGGATTGTGGGAATTTTTTTTAAGTAGGTAAAAATATCCATTTCTTCATATTCCGTTTTTAAAATAATTTGAGGGAACATTTTTGGTAATTTTTTCATGTACCTATATACTGTATAATTTTAGGGAAATTAGGAAATATAATTATAAAATAATATAAACAATTCTTTAAGGTTTTTATTACAGTCATTGGAAATACTTAGGTATTGAAATAATGGATATTTAATACAAAAATCGTATCTCTACACATCCATACAGTTAGTATAAAATATCTGTTCTTTCAATACCTAAATAAACTATTGTATTTTAGTTAAATAATAATCAAAATTATTAATAATTTACAAAAATATATTGAATAATTAATAATGTATCAATAATAACTTTTTAAAAATAAAACCAAAATGTATGAAATTTTTCATTCGACACAATATGAATTTAAAGCATTTGATTTATTATTACAATATTATTTGCACTTTTTATTTAATATCTTCTGTGCGTATTTCTAGTTTATTATTGAACGTTGCAATTAATTTTTTTTTCATTAAAATCTAAACTGTTTGCTTATCGCGCTAATGTACTTTTCAGCTTATGGAGAACATCAACGCCTTTTCCAAGCAGAGAGGACGCATCATAGAGTTTCGCGAGATCCTCTACGGCTATCAGCGACTGGATCCCATTCACGGAGTCGACTACATTCTTGACATCCTTCTAGTTTACAAGAAGTACAGGGGACGGAAGATGACAGTTCCCGTAAGAAGACACGCTTATCTCCAGCAAAGTTTTACGGGTAATTTAAAATGTTTTGTCTATTTATTTGCCTTTCATACTCCAAACTAGTGTTAGTGTTGCAATGAAAAAATTCTCTTTTTTGTTATTTAGAAAATAATAGAATTCATGGTTCAAAAACTATTCAGAGAGGACTGCTAGCCAAAGGTTTAGAGCTTTCTTAAGGATCTGGGAATACATAGATCGCAAAGTGCATGAATTCTTGGAAAGAATGACAAAGACTGCGATTACCGGATCACACCATAATCGGTTGCTTATGCAGGTCCAAAGAACAGAATACTTTGAGAGCTTCTGATATCTCTGAGCATGAATGAAATATGTATGGCGTCTCATCCCATAATTACACAACCACCAATCTAGGTCACACACACAAATGTGGCGAGTCTGCTGCGTAAACAAAACTGAGGCACACAGGTCGATGCCCAGAGCGTCCTCAGCACACACACACAGCTAGACTTTAAGGGAATTTTTTGTTCTCAAAACATATAAAAATACCCAACGCCCTGTACGGGCATGTCAGTCTCTCAACTATCCCCGGCGTAGGCCGGAGGCCCTGTTCCGTCGAGTCTTTATCATTGTCTTTGTTGTCGTAATTATGTACAACTTGTAATTGTTTTATCAGTAAACAAATTAATCAAACATTCCACAACTTTGGAGAATTCCTGTTACATAACAGGTGGTGACCATAAAGAAATTTTCTCCTCATTCACCAATCACCAGAAATTGGTGACTGCCGACGCTCACCTTCACCCCCAAATATGTATATGTATTTAAAACATAAATATGTCTCTCTAACCCTTTCAGCCCGGATCGATACGATCGTGCGTTCACATTATATATATATCCCACTAACTAAACCGTTTTTCGGGTTCAAACCGGCCTACAATGATTGTGACGATCATTGTAGGCCGGTTTGAACCTGAAAAACGGTTTAGTTATGGTATTGTTTATCATTACTACTTACTTTTAAGTATTGATTATGATTGTTTATTTTTTTTATATGTTAATATGTTTTTTCTAATTCTAGGCATTGAAATTCGTGAAGTTCCACTCGGCGAGCCTCCATTGACAAAGTTGGCAGATGACGATGACAAGAAAGATGTCGATTACGAATCAGATGACATGTACCCCAGTGGACAGTTCGGGGTCAGCACGCAGGCCATTCCATTCCTCAATTTCAAGAAGCTCAATGTGCCCATCAGAGAGGTGTTTGAAACGGGAATTAACAAAATTAGTGAAAACCTGCCGTATGTGTTCAAAAACCAACCCTCAGAAGGCGATTCCATCATCAGGATAAATTTCATCCTTCCTTTATCGGGAAGATTCGACACATTTGTCAGATTCATGAAGAATTATGAAGAAGTATGTTTAATAAAAGATAAAAAGACTTCTCTCTTGATTCCTCTTTATCAGGACGGGAACGCTCCAGCAGACTTCAACAAGACGGTTGCTTTGATTGTGCTATTTCAAAACAAGTACCCGTTGAGCAAAATCGAGCCGATAAAAATACCCAACTCTCAATTTTCTAGGGCCGTTGCTCTGGAAAAGGGCGTTGAGGCTTGTAACACCGAAGATCTCCTGTTCTTCATAGACGTCGATATACTCTTCACTTCAGAATCTCTGCAAAGGATAAGATTGAATACGATTAAAAAATACCAAGTATATTTTCCTATAGTTTTTAGTCAGTATGATCCCCAAGTCGTTAGCGGCGAAGACTATAACGCAATCAAGACTGTGAATAAAGTGATAGACAATTATAGTGACAATAGATTAAGTGACATTTCAAGAAGCAATTTCATGAACAGCGAGTTCCGTTCCGATGACAAGGGTTACTTCAGACAGTTCGGTTTCGGTATCGCGTGTGTTTATAAAAGTGATTTTGTATCCGTCGGTGGATTTAACACGGACATTAAGGGTTGGGGATTGGAAGACGTACATTTATATGATAAGTTTGTGCAGTCAAATCTCTCTATATTTAGGACTGTAGACGTGGACCTGGTGCACATGTTTCATTCGGTCGGCTGTGATAAAAGTTTAGAATTAGCTCAATATAATATGTGCCTTGGGACGAAGGGAAACACGTTCGGCAGCATTAAGCACATGACGTTGTATATATTTAACCATCCAAATGTATTGCCGATGACCCGGCAGCAATCTACGAACGACGAGCCAATCATAGTGCCTTCACAAAGTTGATTTGTATTTATGTAAATTTAGTTTTTAAATGTATATTTTGAGTGAAAATGAACTTAATAAATAATTATCAATATTTTCTGAAAACATTTTTGATGAATCATATTTTTCATTAAATTTTTTCTTGGAAACCTAATTTTGAGTTGTTATTTCTTATTATGATGTAAAAAGAAGGAAATAAGGAAGCCGCAAGCCACCATATACACCAGAACACAAGGGGGCCTGACGACAGCAATCGGCTATAGCCGGTGAAGCACGCATATGACAGCGTGCCCCATGGAAAAAAATTTACACATTTTTGAAGCACCCTATTATTACATATATACATATTACATCATTACATTATGTATTAAAATACAGTGGGAGTGTAGTATGTAGTTTTATATTACATATTAATTTTATATTTTAATGTTTTTTAATATTATTTGCTCTATGGATTTTAATCAACATAGTTGTAAATGTGTTAATTTAATTTGCAGATGATTTTAAATTGGTTCAGAAAACTTGTCAACTTTTGCTGTCAAGTATTCTTTAAAGTTCTACTATGAGATAATCTTTGTGTGGTCAGTTGTCTTTTTGTCCACCTATTGAATAATCATACATCAATAATATTTATATTCATAATAGTAATGTATTTAAAATAATTCAGTCTAGATATTAAGAATAACATTATCATTTATTACGTTTTATAATAAAATTACCATCCAGCATACCACGATAGTGACAAATCAATGTTATTGAGTAATTATTTTATCAATATTCTCAGGTTTTCACGGCCGTTCAGAATCTTCTGTGTGTAGTTTTCCGGGATATTCTGCCATGTATATCTGACCTGTCTGGCCGACGTTTCACATCAGCCCTGATAATGGACCCTGCAATGGAATCCGAAACATTGGCCATAGGGGTCAGGTATACATGACAGAATATTCCAGAAAACTACACACAGAAAATTATTTTATCCTTTTACCTGCATGGTGATTATAAATCAATGACGGAAAAGTTTTTTACGCCTTTGTGGATCTCCAAAAAACGTGTGACAGAATGATAAGATGAAAGTTATGGAAGGTTTTTCTGAATACGGCGTGAAGAGTAAGCTCCTACAAGCAATTGCATTCTCGTATAAGGGAAGTATGGCATTAACATCATGGCTTGATATTACAAAATATGTCAAACAGGGATGCGTAATGTGGGAGCAAAAATAGACGGGCTCACCATATCCTGCCTACTATACGCAAATGATGGAGTATTACAGTATTAGTGGCTAATAATAAAGCTAATCTGCAGTGCATGGTGTCCAGGATGTCCAATGTATGCATGGAGAGTGAACTTCTGATAAATGTCAGGAAATCATAAGTGATGGTGTTAGAGAGAGACAAAAGAGTGATGTAATTGTAAACAATGCATGCTTAGAACAAGCGAATGAGTTTGTATATTGGGAAACAAAGCAGATGGTGCTCTGAATGCAATTATGGTCAATAAGAATCTGTCAAAGGAAGCCAGACTAGCGGTACACAATGGCGTTCTAGTGCCAACTGTGATGTATGGAAGTGAATTGGCAAAAAAGGAATGAAAGTAGACTGAATGTAGTGGAAATGCGGTCACTAAGACGTTTGGGAATGAATAAATTAGAAGTGAATGTGTTGGGAATATTCGTAGGTCGATGGAATGAAAGAACGATCTGTTGTTACTGTTTATTTCTTCCCGGAGATAGGCCCCGGAAGCAAGTTAAAGTGTACAAGTAATATTTTATGTAATGACGAACAAAGAAATAGATAACGCGCGGAAGTCTGCCCGATCTTACGGCAGAAGCCCGACTGGTGTGGTGTCGCCAAGTCCCTAGCTCGACCCTTTTGTTTATATCGCGGAGATTTTTATTATGTTAATATAAACAAAACCCTGGGTCGGGCGATAGGTACATGGCACAGGGTTGTGCCATATACCTATCGTACCGCTACAGCACTCCCCTTCCAGCAGCTACCTCGATGGGTGAAGTGGGTGCGAGGAATGCTGCGATCCTAGTTGCTCGGTGCTCCGCGATGATCTAGTTTATTGTTGGCTGTTGCTTGTTGCGAGCGCCAAACAACCGCCGTCCGGTGAATCGTGGACGCATGGTATGCCGGTGCTCGCAGGTGAGAGCGCGCGGTGAGTCGGCGCTGGTTGAGTTGGCAACGCTTAGTGAGTCGGCGTTGCTAGTGGTGGTGATGGTTGAGTGCAGGCGGAGAAGCGTGGGCGACTTGTATCCCCCTGGGCACCCCTGCGTTGATGGTTGGTGCTCTGTGAATCGACGCAGTTTGTTGTTGCATGGTGGATCGGCACTGGTTGCTGCGAACGCGCAGTGAGTCGGCGTTGGAGAATGGAACGCACGGTGAGTCGGCGCTGGTCGCTAGTTACGAGTGCCCGACAACCGCCGTCCGGTGAGTCGAGGACGCATGGTATGCCGGTGCTCGCAAGTGTGAGCGCGCGGTGAGTCGGCGCTTGTTGACTTGCCAACGCTCAGTGAGTCGGCGTTGCTGGTGTTGTTGGTGACGAATGTCCGACATCCGCAGTCTTGTAGTTGAAGATGCTGGAGATGCCGGTGCTCGCCATTGTGAACGCACAGTGAGTCGGCGCTGGATGAGTCGGTTAATGAACGGCCAGGCATAACATTTGGTTATGCAATTGGCCCCTGTTTTGCTGCTTCCGCCGTGTCCTTTGTCACATCACTGTTCACTTGAGATCGCGTCTTTTATCCGTCGGCTTCCCAAATCGAAAATAAACTGTATCACGTCGGGGTCACCACTGTTGGTAATATTCGTAGATCGATGCAATGAAAGAACGATCTGTTGTTACTGTTTATTTCTTCCCGGAGATAGGCCCCGGAAGCAAGTTAAAGTGTACAAGTAATATTTTATGTAATGACGAACAAAGAAATAGATGAAGCGCGGAAGTCTGCCCGATCTTACGGCAGAAGCCCGACTGGTGTGGTGTCGCCAAGTCCCTAGCTCGACCCTTTTGTTTATATCGCGGAGATTTTTATTATGTTAATAAAAACAAAACTCTGGGTCGGGCGAGAGGTACATGGCACAGGGTTGAACAGGTACCGCTACAAATGTAATGCTGGCTGTAGGTTAAGAATTAAGAAAGAATCGGTAAGATGATTTAGTCATGTGGAACATATGAGCGAGGATGGAATGGTCAAGAGGAATGGATTATTATGGTTAAGAAAATATATGAGGTGAGTGTTGAAGACAGCAGGAATAGAGCAGAATATAATTTATTGCTGTTCACCGGAAATACAGAAGAGGTCAAAGAGGAAGAGGAAGATGCTCCACTCACTGACTGACCAAGTGGAAAAAGCTACAGGCACTTCTCTGGTGACAGCGCTCAGATGATGCAGATGATGATGCAGATGATGATGCAGGATGCCGGGAAAGATGGAGGAGAATAATGAAGAGGGCGGGAGGTCACGAAGATCACGATCCTTAGGATGGACGGACTTAGATGATAATGATAATTAATTTACGCCCTTTTGAAGTGATGCAATCGTTAATATATGAACGTAGCACAAGTTTTGTGTGTAAATATATTTATTGTGATTACACCATGTTCTTAACGTTCTTTGCGAAATTATAATAACAGTTTCTATTAGAATCACCTCAATACGTAGTAGCGTTCATTTAAATAATTTTAAATGCGAATATTGGATATTTCTCTCCCTTACTGCGATTCATTAGAACTTACAATATTCTTCATTCGCAAAGCAATATAGACATATTTTCACACTGAAAGTCGAAATTCAAAAACAACATTTTATTACAATTCACAGTACGATCATTAATTCACCAGATAAAACAACTTCCTTGCGTGATTATACCTTTACAATATTATAATGTAATATATAATATTATTTAGATGACATTTTGTTGTACTTTTATGTTTGTGCTAAACTGAATAAAAAAATTAATTAATTTTATGTGTGCTGGGAGACACCGAGTTCATACAGTATTGAAAATGGTGGGTATCTCTGTCTACCACATACTTATATTCTTTATCTATCTGTAAATTAGAAATGAAGGCTACAGTTATACAGTATTGAAAATGGTGGGTATCTCTATCTACCACATACTTATATTCTTTATCTGTAAGTTAGAAATGAGGCTACAGTGTCAATATAGTAATTTTATATGTGAGATAGCAAGTAAATAAGCAAACATAATTAGTTCAACCACACATATATAGATGTCGTTAGTTTTGGTTCTTAGCTTAGCTTATTATATCCCCACTACCATTTTAATATTCAGCATTTATTTGAACATTTAACATTAATTTGAATAACGTTATGTGTATCGATACAAATCCTTATTTTGTTTAGGTTAACCATTCAAGTCAATGAACGTATCGTTAACATTAGTCCTAAGGTTATTTAATTATTTATTTACGTATTTAATTAATATGAAGACAAAGAGATGATTCTTTACCCTTTATCATGTTCGATCCTTCAAATCAACAAACTCATTAAATTGTTTATATTAACACCATAATTTCAATTTTTCATTTTTTTTTAACACTTTAAAGGGATTTTTTGCGAAAAAAATCAGCTAATTTGTTATTAAAAAATATAAATTATCAACAAATTTGAAAAAAATTCTCCAGCGTTACCTTGTAAATTATGTACAGAAATAGTGTTGAAAATTTCAAAAGGATCGGTGAAGTAGTTTTGACGTTATGAGGGGCACCGACTTTGAAAACGTGAGTTGTGGGGAAAACGCTTTAAAGTTTTGAACACTAAAAAATCTGGTATAAAACATTCATAAGCGAATTTTATCGCCTTACCTTACACTGAATCATCAATGCCAGGTCCATAAAGGATAGGCTTGTTGGCATCCAAAACATCCTCGGGAAGAGCACTGTACGTGTGTTTGAACGAATCCAGTGCATTAAGCCATGTATTCACTAGGGGACAAATTGTCCCTCAACAGCACGCGTGGCATAGAGTCTACGTGACGTTGCAATGTCGTGCACTGTTCCGCGACCTCGCGCACAACATAGCGCGACATTTCTACGTGCCGTGGCAACGTTGCCAAGCGCACGGTACCCGAGCGTACTCACTGCAACATTTCGCGGAGCGTCAGTACCACGTGGTATGTTTACAAGTGAATACGCATGCGCTGTATCTGTCAAGATGACAATGCGGGGAAACGAAATCGTTCTTGAACTCATCGAGCTGTATCGATCGAAGATCGCATAGAATGTCCGTCCTTCTTTCTCTTTGCAATAAATAATTTCGCATTCTCCTCTTTTTTCTCCTCTTACTTTTCGATAAACTCATTAACATAAACAGATACGCGGCTGTCATCATAACCTCATAGGGCGATATATTTCCGCGACGTCTGGAAAACAATAATTATTTGCAAAAAAGGACCTTGTTTTTAATAATATTCAATTTACTACAGTAAAACCTCGTTAATTTGAAATTGCGACCCAAAAAAACATTTCGAATTGCGCGGAACCCCGTTTTCGCCAAATGAGATACCGCAGCTGTCATCCATAACCTCATTTCCGCGACAAGATATGCGAGTCCCGGTGTTGACACGTCAAATGGACAGCGTCATGTCCCCGACGAAACATGAGCGTAGATGTTCGATTTTGGGGGGGCGGAACATGTCGAGCGGAATGTTTAGACGAATTTTTTTGTCCTGTACTACATGGCTTTAAGGTCGGATAGGTATAAAAATTCGAAAGGTATAAAAATACTCACAACTTCGTCAATTTTGTTCCAATCGACTTGAAATTTTGACACAATATTCTTGAGATATTACGGAGAGAGTGAGGTCAAGAATCCATGTCGATCTAATCGAGTCCAATCAAGGCCGAAATGAGTTACCTTAGGGGAGAAGCAAGAGTAATATTATTGGACAGATTGAGAAGTACAGACGTAGTGAAGACCATTGGAATGGAGTCGCCATTACTGCACACAAAAGTCTCAATAATTAAGTTGTCTTGGACATGTCCTAAAATACCAGAGGATCGACTACCATAACGTACCTTCTTGGCAACACAAGAGGGCAGGCGACTGATGGGTATTGGGAAAACGGTATTACTTCTTCGGCGGTTCATCATTACGAAAATGTCGACTGTCACTTATCAGTTCTGCAGATGGTAAGAAATATATATGACGCAAGTGTTGACGACGCCAGAAAGAGAGGGCGACCGCGGAATACGTGGCATGACCAGGTTTTGCTGGAAGATGGTTCTGATAGGAGCCTCAAATATCGTCGAGCTTGCTTGCGAAGATGTATGAATATGGATGAGACGAAAGTGAGCGAAACAGAAGAGTGGGGCTCCATCCTCTCTGCCTACCCCCGCGGAGAAACGGCGTGATGATAAGTAAGTAAAAGCACTTGTAAAATAGTCCTGCCGAATAAGGAGGGCAACTGAAATTAACAATTGTGAAACAATTGTTCTTTGTAAAAGGAAAATCACCTTCTTTTTTATTCCTAGAGCAACATGTCTCCTCCGTGATTACGTCGATGAGATCAATGATATAATAAACTGTAGATAAGTTACAAGCGTGAACAAGCTTTTGGCAACTCAAAAGTAAGGTAATTGCCTTACTTGCACTCGTTATCGAACGGACCCTCTTTGTGATCGGGCGCGACGCTACGCGAAAAAAGGAACAGAGTGTCGTACACTATTGTAAGAAAGTGTGTTATTTTAGTCACCATGACTTCAAATTACCTGATTATGATCTGTCTACACGCAGAGCGTTTGCGAAATAAGATTTGTTGTCTCTTTCAATGCAATATTTGCTACATACGAAAGCCGGCTAGTATGGGAATAACGTGTCTATATTATAATAAGTCAATGGATGCGATGGTATATAATTTATTTATTTATTTATTTAACGCCCTAATGGGCTTTTACAAATATACATAATATATATTTTTTTAAATAACATAAGACAGTTAAAATAATAATACAGTTAAAGGTTACAATAAAAATAATTAAAAGGTAATAATAATAATAATAATAATACAGAAAAACATAAGACAGATAAAATAATAATACAGTTAAAGGTACAAATAATAATACAGAAAAATTTATTGTCCATTTCCATTTCATTGAGATGTAAAGAATTGTATCAGCTTTGTCCTATACACAGTCATACTATCAGCAAAAATGTCAGCCGCCTCTGAATATAATATGAAAAAAATAATACCACCCTACAAGCGACGTTAACAATTTATAATTGCGCGCCATAGATGCTCCAGACTAAGGCCCGGTTGTTTCAAGTTCGATCAAAGTAAGCGGTCGATTAAAGCATAGATTTTTACGAAAACGAATCGTCTGATTGGTGGAGAACGTAAAAATCTATGCTTTAAAGAACGCTTACTTTAATCCAACTTGAAACAACCGGCCCTAAGCGCATCTTTCGCCGCGTCTTTTCCGTCGCGGAGCGCCGCTACGATTCTTTCCATACAATATGCGGTTATCAAACACACTACACGGATGATCGGTCGATCAAATTGCTCGACCGAATTGACGCGGCGGATCACCCGCGCAGTGTGGCGCCGGCCCGAGGGTTCGGGAAAGTAGTAACACATTTGGTTGATGCGTTAATCGGGCAAAGAAAAAGTGGTTGCATCACAGCGCGGGCCGCAGCAGGTCGCCGCAGAGTGCAGACGATTGGACACGAAAGTGAATGCTCATTACAGAAGTCGTAAACTGTGCTGTGAGAAGTGCACAATCTGTCATCTGCCATTTCTCTATGAAAATTAATGCCAGGGGTTCAGAATGATGTATGAAAATTTTATTCCGAATAAAAACCAACAATATTTCGATTAATGTATATTATAGATATCACAGAGACGAAACTGTATTTATTATGGGAACGTAGGTATAGAAGTCATTTGGGTGTACATAGGACTTATGACCTATCTTTATGGTTGGCTTAAGTGATCACTTTACACAATGTAACATTCGCCATTTCCACCCATGATAGAATATACCATGCTTATTCATTTTTTGGAAGTTGTATATATGTTCAAATTGTGTGGAAAGCTTTCACATATGAGTTGTAAACGCCTTTCCATGCGGCCTGTACAAAGCCATTTTCATTCCCCTAAATCCCCACAGATGTCGCTAATGAGAAAATCTACAATTAATTTTTACGGAATTTTGAGAGCAATATACTTTATTGTGTAACGAAATTCATCCGAAGACTTGCATTACACTAGGATACGCCAGGAAATATTATTATGTTCTGTTCTGAAAGATTTGAACAAACTCAAAATATTCTGAATATTTCGATTCTTTTTTACGTTCGTAGTAGTGATGTAACGAATATTCGCATATTTTTGCATTCGCAAAGTTCGAACGAATGTTTTGCGAATATGAACATCAGAAATTAGGTTAATAAAAAATCCATTCATTTCTTATTCTTTTATTATTAGAAAAAGTAGCTTTACCTCGTAATCACATTATCAGTCTTCATTTTACTTTATCATTTGGTATTATTTATTTACCATCTACTTCTACATTGGGTAATAAAGCTTAAGATTCCAGATCACCACAATAACAATTAACTTCTCATTACAACCTTGAAAACAAAAAATATAATAATACAATGTAAACAAACAAAAACAAATTCTTCCTGAAACTTTTATCAGTCTTTACATAAGTTTTCAATGTTAGGTAATCATCTTCTTGAACGAAATTAAAAACAAAAATAAATAATTTATGTTTTATAAGAAAACACTTTAAACAAACAAAAACAAAATTATTCTTTATGCTTCTATTAGATATACTCGGAAATTCTCGGAACAAGATGCAAACGGATCGCGCCTCGCGCGAAACTGAGCCGCTAAGCCATACATAATTGGCGCCAAATTAAAAAAAACTCAATATTCGTATTCGTATTTAAAAGATTCCATTCATCCCTGTCTACTATGTTAGTGAATAGGATGGTTTTTGGGCAGATGGACAATATTGCACGTAAATTATTACTACACTTGTAGGGCAGCATTTTCTGTAATGCCTTCTAATCCTGGCAAGTGGTGAGTTAAACCGATTGTGAGATTTGTGTTCGATTTTAACGATGATTAGTAACTGATAAATCATAATTCGGTGAGCAGTCAGTTACTAATCGTTAAAATCCAATATCAATAACACAATCACTGTAACATTAACGGTTTATCAAGTCATTTTATCAACAGTCATCTTATCAACAATCCTGGTCACTTAGAGAATTATGGAGAAAATATTTTAATCCACTTTTATTGGAATCTTTTATTCTTCTCATCTTTCAGCATTTATCTCTTATTACATATTCTACTTCTTCGTTCATTTGATTGGCGATTAGGTTGCTGTACAATAGGTTAAATTAATAATAAGTTCGATATAATATGTTTTTCCTGATGTACTTCTGTAATGCAAAAAATAATATTGAACACTTCAGAATATTATTGAGTTTGTTCAAATCTTTCAGAACAGTGCTGGATTTATGTCACAGAGACATTATTAATCAATTAATGTATATTATAGATATCACAGAGACGAAACTGTATATATTATGGGAAAGTAGGTATAGAAGTCATTTGGGTGTACATAGGACTTATGACCTATAAACTCAAAAATATTCTGAATTGTAAATACTGGTAAAAAGGAATTTAACAAAAATTTGAGATAATATTTCCTGGCGTATCCTAGTGTAATGCAAGTAATTCGGATGAATTTCATTACACAATAAAGTATATTGCTCTCAAAATTCCGTAAAAATTAATTGTAGATTTTCTCATTAGCGACATCTGTGGGGATTTAGGGGAATGAAAATGGCTTTGTACAGGCCGCATGGAAAGGCGCTTACAACTCATATGTGAAAGCTTTCCACACAATTTGAACATATATACAACTTCCAAAAAATGAATAAGCATGGTATATTCTATCATGGGTGGAAATGGCGAATGTTACATTGTGTAAAGTGATCACTTAAGCCAACCATAAAGATAGGTCATAAGTCCTATGTACACCCAAATGACTTCTATACCTACTTTCCCATAATAAATACAGTTTCGTCTCTGTGATATCTATAATATACATTAATATTGAACACTATTAAAATGTCAAGAAACAATAAACGCCGATTTCTCTTGCGGCACTGATCTGTACAAGATGTTTGGTGATGATTATTAGATTATCATTGATCCACTTTTTATTTTATGAAGCTCAGATAGCCAATGTCTACCTTCGTATATCTGATATATCATATTTCTCATTGCGGGGAATGTGTCCGAAGTAAGTACCTACGCAGATTTACTTCGTTCTTATTATTTATCTTACTTGTACATTAGAAATGTGATTAACCCAGCAGACATTAAGCTATAGATACACATGCTAATTAGTGGCATGCCACTTAGTGGCAAGCTCATAAATCAACCGGCGGTTGTATGGCTAGTGGCATGCTCGTTACTAGCAATGTGCGTACACACATGCCACTAATAAGCAAGGCCTAGAGAAGGTCGATACTGCGCATACTCACGTGCCACTTATACCATCATACGATACAGCCAGATATCTAATGCCTCCAGCCTTTTATTAGATGCGACTCTGTATGTATGACACAACATTTGATTGCTTTAAACTCCTGCTAGCAGATTTGTAACATTAAAGTAATAGAAATGAAGGTGAAGAAATTAATGAACAAAGTGTGCTCAAACCGTAAGATGTAAAAAAATAATATTTCAGGTTTGTTGGGGCAATAAAGTGGACAACCTCTTGACTCGACACGCCAATGAGAGTTGCTGACCCCTTGCGTGGATTAGAATGCGAATATGGCCACAGGTACCAATTAATCAAATGGCTGAAGATTCCTCGTCTCAGGCCTATTACGCAACCTTTATTTAATCATTATTATCAGAGTTACGCCGAATGGTGAAGAGATGAGGATTACAGACGGACCACGCCGTGTTGCAAAAGTAAACACCACGTCTCACACTGCAACATAATTATAGTTTCGGTGGTCCGAAATAAGATAAGTCAGTTGTTTCAAGCTGTTTCCTCTTCTTATTTTGTTACATCTAAAATTAGCGATCATTATTTTGTTTGCTAACTAACTACCTAACTAACCATCACGCCGTTTCCCCGCAGGGGTAGGCAGAGAGGATTGAATGCCACAATCTTCTATCGGCCACATTCATACATCTTCTCATACACGTTCTACGATTGTTGCGGCTTTCAACAGGGCCATCCTCAAATACTTGTAGTACCTGATCGTGCCAGGTCTTACGCGGACGCCCTCTATTCCTGTTGCCTTCAACATTCGCCTCATATATTTTCTTAACCATCCTTTCCTGGTTCATACGTTCCACATGACCAAACCATCTCCGCACTCCTTTCTTTATTCTATCTACCACACTGCAGCCAGCATTGCATTCACTTCTAATTTGTTTATTCCTCACTCTATCGACCAAAGATTTTCTACACAAGCGTCTTAGTGACCGCATTTCCACCGCATTCAGTCTACTTTCATTCCTCTTTTGCCAATTCCAGGCTTCACTTCCGTACATAAGGGTTGGCACTAGAACGCCATTATGTACCGCTAGTCTTGCTTCTTTTGACAGATTCTTATTGGCCATAATTGCATTTAGTGCACCATTAACTTTGTTTCCCGCAGTTACTCTCCTTTCTCAGCCTTGCCGTCTCTACTAAACATACTTCCCAAACACACAAACTCGTTCTAAGCATTCGTTGTTTATAATTACATCACACTTAGTCACTCTTTCGTCTCTCTCGAATACCATCACTTTCGATTTGCTGACATTCATCAGAAGTTCACTCTGCATGCATACATCGGACATCCTGGATACCAGGCACTGCAGATCAAATTTACTAATATACCGTACACTCATCAGACTGGGCAATGTGTGCAGTGAGTTTATAGATGTATTCTACGACAGTTTTACTACTATAAAAGGAAACATGCGGTCGATTCTGAGACAGTGACAGTTTCTATATTATAATAAAATCTACTAATGTTTTACCGTTTTTTTAAGCAAGGATCCAGGCTGCCGAGATGAGTTTTCTAAGAGGGGTAGCGAGGGTCACACTGATGGACAGAGTGAGAAGTGCTGACATAAGGCACACACTCAGCATGGAGCCCCTACCCCTTACACATAGAAAAATCACAAATGAGACGGCTTGGACATGTGCTAAGAATGCCATAGGAACGAATACCAAGAAGAATCGTTTTGGCAATTCCGGAAGCAAGATGGCTGGTGGGTAGACCCAGATTAAGCTGGGAGAAGCAACAGATAAATGTGTATGAAAACAGAATGGTTGGCTCATGCAGTAGCAGCGCAAGACAGAGGAATACGGAAACACCTTGTCGAGTCTTTGGGCCCCCAACCTACTAGGATAAGGGACGAAGATGATGATGATGGTCTTACCATAGGTTTGTTGATTCTTTCATTTTTCAGATCATACAGTGTTTTATTAAATAAATTCTTTATGTATATTTTTTTATTTACATAATTGTTTTTACTTCCTTTCTTTTAACTCGTGGCGTCTGCTTTCTTGTTTCCTTGACGAAAAAACTTTGGATCGATTTTTGACCCTTTTCCCGTGATCCAATCGAGCTGAAACTTTGCAAGCAGACTTGGGGCGACGATCAAGAAGTTCTATCAAATTTTCGTTAAAAAATAATAATAATTATAGTATAATTTTGGATTTTGCAAAATTTTAATGGTTTTTTCAAATTGGAATCATTACAAAAGCTATCAACGGCGGCCCGATTACGTCACGGAATATTTAAAATTTGAATTACTCCGTCAGTAGGTATAATAGGTACATCACTACGAATTTCGAAAATTTATGACAATTGGTTCACAGATACTTCGGTTTTTTGGAAAGAAATCAAATAATAAAGAGTTATTTTTAGAAATTTCTGACATAGATATTTGTCTAGACATGTTTCATTTTCAGTCAATCAATTATTTAATTACATGATGGTAAACTTAATTTACAAAGAAAGGGAGCAAAATAAAAACTTGTTTTTTATGGTTTAGTTTTTTATAATTTGCTGATGGCCTAAAAAATAGTACCAGAGTCGAGTGGAACTTTCTAGCGAACCTTAAATTAGTGCGAATTGCAAGATTGTCATCCAGCTATAGTTTGTGTCCAGTGACATTGTTTTCTAATAAAAGTTTAATTATTTACAAGAGTTTCATTTGGATCCCATCGTGATTATTATTGATCCCATTATTTTTTTATTATAATTGATTAAAATGATCTCATTTTCTCTCCAATTTCCACACGAAATTTAAAAAAATTTCTTTCGAATTCATTCGACTAATTACAGAGTAGATCTTACTTACCTGATATCGATCAATAACGTTGATCGACATCAGGTATGTAAGATTATTCACATTCAAAATCATTTGGACCCTTACAAAGTAAGTATACCTTTATTTACAATTATTTAATTATCATTGTTGTATAGTTTGCATTGCTGTTAGATCTTAAATAAATCGCGTAAGTCGCCGTTAAAATAAAACAAATATTATTAATAAATCATTCTCAGCGCTGTAATTAAATTGCAGCATTTATCTGCTTTCATCATTCGCCCTTTGTAGCTAAGTTTCTCACTCAGAAATTTAAATAGATACTCAATGGCGGAATTATAAGGTCTCGCAAGACGAACTTGCTCCGGGCCCTAGAGTCACCGCGAAAAGGGAACAAAATCTTACCCTGTTGACAAAATTGTAACCCTTCTTGAGAAATACTCTTTTACTAAATTAATAGCCCACGGATGGAGGCCTCTCTGTAAGGCCGGTCGCACTTTGGATACGAGTTATTACGTACGGATTCGTACGATTATTTTCGTACGTATTGAGCGCGCACATTGATTGCGTCTTGCGTTGGTCACGATCAGTTACTTTTCGCATTTCTCCAATAACGTTTGTGCCAAATGAATAATCCGTATTTTCTGGAAAACTCTCTTCTTTCTCGTAGGCTGCTACGGCGTCGTCAGCATCGTATAACCAAGTGGGTGAACGAAATATAATATGGGTACTAGAAGGAATGAATTAGGTGAATTCCATCATATTATGGCAGACTTAAATAATGACAGATTTCATGACTGTCTATCTAGTAGATTCACAAATGCTGGTGAGAATCGAAGTGCAACGAGAGCTCATAACATCGGAGAAATATTTAAAAGCTTTTTTGTTCGAAGTACATAATTATACCTCACCTTCATTAAACCAAAATATCTAACTTGCAGGTATTTTTAGTTCTTTAAAGATTCTCCGCCATGATCTGCGCTGATGGTCACGCAGTTGAATTACTTTGGTTCCATAAACATTTGTGGTGATGTATCAAATTGACAAATTTTTCAATATCCATCGTACGAAATCGCAAAAATTTCCAAACAAATCGGGATCGTGTCGGACGTCGCATCTATACGTGCGTACACGCATTACTAAATCGTGTACAGTGTGCGACGTTCAATACTATTTCGAAGGTCAGGAATGTACTTGCGTATTCGTACGTATACGTACTACTCAATTTCGTCCGAAAACGCATCCAGTGTGCGGCCGGCGTAAAACGGAAATTCCTCTTCATCCTGTGACTTCCTCATTCGGATGCTTCTTGTGATCTTTCTTGTGTGTTCTGCTAGCTGGGACGGAGCCGTCCTTGCACATTCGTACGAGTACTACATCTTCTCCACTAGTTCTACTGCGAATATCTTAATTTATTATACTACCTCGCAAGAACAGTCCGTTCCTTGACTAGCTGGTCTACGTGTCCAAGTTTTGGCACTTGGCATTGAAGTTTTGAGATATATTATTAATATTTAAAGCCATTGACGTATTATAATATAGACACGTTATTCCCATATTATCCGGCTTTCATCATCATCATCATCATCATTCTTGGCACTACAACCCTTGGTGGGTCTTGGCCTCTTCAATAATTTTCCTCCACTCATCTCGGTCTAGTGCCAGCTCTCTCCAGTTTCGAAGGTCTAAGGCAGAGATATCTTTGAGGACGTTGTCACTCCATCTTAGTTTTGGCCTTCCTAAGCTCCTTCGCCCTGTTGGCCTTGAGTTCAGCAGGGACTTTGATGCTTGATGCTCGGACATTCTCTCCACATGACCCAGCCACCGAAGTCTTCCCAGTTTTATAAATTTTGTGACGTTTGGCTCCTTAAATAGAGTATAGAGCTCATTGTTGTAACGTCTGCGCCAAAGTCCATTTTCTAGAACCGGTCCGAAGATACGCCTCAAAATTTTCCTTTCAAAAACGTCCAGTGCTCGCTCATTCCTCTTAGTTAGTACCCACGTGTCTCAGCTGCGTACGTGAGAACTGGCCTAATAAGCGTTTTGTACACTAATATCTTGGTGTTTCTGGACAGCAGTTTGGATTTTATCTGCTTTTGTAGGCGGAAAAAACAGCGATTTGTGCTCACTATGCGCTTCTGGATCTCCTCTGTAGTATTGTTGTTGCTTGTTATCAGGGATCCTAGGTATGTAAATCTTGGTACCGTTTCAAAATTATGACTTCCACACGAGAGAGTCGGGATTTGTTGGGCGCATCCTACGGCCATGTATTTGGTCTTCTACTGGTTTACTATGTATCCGGCTTTCATATGTAGCAAATATTGCATTGAAAGAGACAACAAATCACGGCACACAAACGCTCTGCGTGTAGACAGAAAAATCAGGTAATTTGAAGTCCCGGTGACTAAAATAACATACTCATTCTTACAATAGTGTACGATACTCTGTTCCTTTTTTCCCAGAACTTTTTTTTCGGCGTAGCGTCGCGTCCGATCACAAACAAGGTCTGTTCGATAACAAATGCAAGTAATGCAATTACCCTACTTCTAAGTTGCCAAGATTTCACGCTTGTAACCTTATCTACAGTTAATTATATCATTGTTTAAAGCATTAGCTTTGTGGTTAGACATTATAACAGAATGTTAACTTAGTAAAAACCACCACCACCATGGTGCATGCAGTGCATGCTTGTCTCTGACAAGATTAACACGCATGTGATAAATATTGGTGAAAGTTTAACAATACTATGATTGTGGTGTATAGTGTTGTGAATATAGTAGTGTAGTGTTGGTCCTGACGAAGAGACGGGTACGTCTCGAAACCGGTAGACATTTAAATCTGGTAGTGGTTTTTACTAAGTTAACTAATATTCTGTTTTGAGACATTTTTATGTGTTTTAATTTTCAAAATTCTACCCTATCATAGCAGCGTACACCTATCTATTTATTTTTAAGAGCTATACCGAGATGTATACAGATTTACACAAGCTAAATCGTGCAGTTATTTATCGATGTAAATCTCGGAGGAATCGGTTTGAACTTGATGCTTTTCTTCCACCTTTCTCTTTCGCAGTTCAAAGAGCCGTTGCAATAGGACCTGGTCGGCCCATCCAGTCGGAGACGGCTCTCTTCCTACCTGCCTTCCGCCTTTCCAGCGGCCACCAGTTTTTCCAGATCACCATCTTCTTTACAGTCAAACATGGAAGTCGACCGCCATTATCGAGCTCAGAAATAGGTTAACTTTATATCGCTTCAATTGAACATTTCACACGTGCATAAGGCGTCTGATACACATGCTTATTTAGTGGCACGTGAGCATGCGCAGTATCGACTTTGACAGTGGCATGCTTATTAGTGGCATGTGTGTACGCACATTGCTAGAAATGAGCATGCCACCTAGTGGCATGCTAAAAAATCAACCGCCGGTTGATTTATAAGCATACCACTGTCATTCACCATAGAGAAGGGGTATCTTTGGAGCATGTGTGAACAGACTTGCTTATTATGAGTATGCTTATGTCATTCGCGGGCTTCGCGGCTAGTAGGTATTATCAATGCGATCTTCTCAGTCCGCGACAGATGAAACAAATATGGCGCGTTGGGGAGATGATAAAACATTACTTTTCGTGACTTATTATAGAAATCACGAATGTCTGTGGAATACTCGGTCACCGTTGTGTAAAAATAATATAGTGAGAAATAATGTTTACGAAACTTTATTAATAGGAATGATTCAAATCTTACAATAAAAATTATATAAACTAAAATCAAAAATGTGCGGATGGAAACTCGGGAACTTTTTTGATTTATTGGTTCACTTGAATTTTCTATTTCAGTTTGCAAAGTTTCCATTTTGAACAAGAGCGTCTCTATTCTATGACAAGAGCATGCCACTAATAAGCATGCCAGTAATGAGCAAGTGTGTACAGTTGTTAGGGCATGCTTATTAGTGGCATGCTCATTAGCATGCCACTAAAGAAGCGTGTGTATCTGTACCTTAAGTCTTAGAGCTTTGAAATCAAATATCAAGTATGTAGTTGGAATTAATGGTCGCTTCCTCTCTCTTCATGGTAGCACTTGGTATTCCACCTGCAGCTCGATGGCCAACCATTGCATAACGATGCGTCTCCTTGTATAGCTTGCACAATGTGTGCATATAACAAGATTCTACATAAATACCTGTAGAGACAATTCCTTTCTATCGGGTCAAATGCCACCTGTGAGTCAAAGGGTTCAGTGAGACATTTAAGACATAGGTTTGTTATTATGCATGCCTGTGTACGAACAATGCTCTTGTAGGATTGATAGCGTGTTTGACACGTTGTACGACACGATTTACTAACGAACTGCATCTACTATCGTAGATCTGGATATACGTCATATAAAAGAGTGACGGACAAAGAAATGTAAGACTCAGTGGCGTAGCTAAAAAAACTAGCAGAAAATAATCGAAAATGTTTCCGTAAAACCGATAATTCAATGTTGAAAATATAATTTAATATATGTTGTCAAAAAAAGAGGTGGCCTAGCACAGTAAAAATTAACTTAACCGAATAATCTGACATGTTTCGCTTTATCGGCGACATGCACATAAAACGACAAACACATAAAAAGTGACACTTGACACTTGACACTTGACAGTTTGCAGTTTACAGTTGACAATTGATAGTTGATAGTTGATAGTTGATAGCTGATAGTTGATAGTTGATAGTTGATAGTTGATAGTTAATAGTTGATAGTTGATAGTTGATAGTTGATAGTTGATAGTTGATAGTTGAAAGTTGATAGTTGATAGTTGATAGTTGATAGTTGATAGTTGATAGTTGATAGTTGATAGTTGATAGTTGATAGTTGATAGTTGATAGTTGATAGTTGATAGTTGATAGTTGATAGTTGCTAGTTGATAGTTGATAGTTGATAGTTGATAGTTGATAGTTGATAGTTGATAGTTGATAGTTGATAGTTGATAGTTGATAGTTGATAGTTGATAGTTGATAGTTGATAGTTGATAGTTGATAGTTGATAGTTGATAGTTGACAGTTGACAGTTGAAGAGATAGAAAATGCCTTAAAGCAAATGAAAAATAATAAGGCTCCGGGGGCACAGATCAAATAACAAGAGATATGCTAAAACTAGGGGAAAAATTGATAGAAGCCATAAAAATGTCTAAAAGAAGGAAAAATATCTTGTGATTGATAAAAGGAGACAGCCATAATCTGGAAAACTATCGAATCATAAGTTAGCTTTCGCATTTATATACATTTTAAACAAAGATCATGACGAATCGCCTAACGCTAAAATTTGATCACTACCAATTCGTAGAGCAATCTGGCTTCCGCAAAATTTTTGGAACCAGAGACCATATTCAAACTCGGAGATTGCTCATAGAAAAAACAACAGAGTGTAATATACCTATACACTTAGCTTTTTTTTTTGACTATCAAAAAGCATTTGACTCAGTTGAAAGGTGGGCAATCATCGAAGCACTCCAAAACGCGAGAATAGACTCTAGATATATACGATAAGTAAACTTTATACAAGAAAATGTAACTATGAGTGTTATAACTGACGACGAAACTAGAACTGAAAAAATAACAATAGAAAAAGGTGTCCGACAAGGTGACACAATCTCGCCTAAACTCTTCACGTTAGCCTTAGAAGATGTATTTAAGACCCTGAATTGGGATAACAAAGGTATGAAGATAGATGGCACAATTGGGTTATGGGGATTCCCATAACATTAAATGAATGATTTTTTGAGTTCTCAAGTTGTCAATCGTTACTTGTTTCACAGCATAACATGAGTTAATTCATCCAATTTCGTTGGGTTATTAATAAGGTTAGGTGCTCATTTCATGAAGTTTTTGTTTTGTAATACGTATTGTTCGTTCCATTTTATTTCCGTTGTGTGTAAAAGTGTTAACTCTTATAAAATAATTTCAAATTAAATCTAATAACATGATCTCTCGTAAGCGTAAAAAAAGTGATATTTATTTTCGACTCTGGGAATGTGCAAACGGATAAAAGAAATGTTGTGCTTTTTGAACAAAAATTTGCCGGTGGTAAATTTTATTTATTAAATCTCTTAGTAAAAAAGAACCGTGGTGTATTATTTATTACCCTGTTGAATTATTCGTATTCGTATTCGCCGAATAGTAGGCTTGATATTCGTATTCGTATTCGTACAAGTAGCATTCGTTGCATCACTACTTGACACTTTACACTTGACCTTGACACTTGACAGTTGGCAGTTGACAGTTGACATGAGTAAGCACAGCACATTTTTCAGTCCTGGCGTACTCATTACTTTCCTTTTCTTTCTTTTCGGGCATGCTCGTCAATAGTCAAAACTTATAACTTTGTCGTCTTCCAATATCAGGTTTCCTATATCAATTTCGCGGACTCCCTCCTCCAGCACTAGCCTCGTACGCCATCCATTTATTTCCTCCTCTTCTCCATCCTCTTCTCATTCTCATCACACAGGCGCATGAGCGGTTGCTCTTCCGTTTTATAATTCGTTCTTCTTTGGCCAATTTCATACTACACTTCGTAACATCAAAATTGGCACCAGAAATCCACTGTGAAATTGTTATTATGACTAATTCCTATTATATTAGACACAATATTATTTTCATAAGTCCATTATAAGATGGATGAGTACACTTAAAATATGACAAAAATCACACATGTTAATTTATTGGCCATAAATTTCATTATCTCACAGTTAAAATGATCGTTAAAATATCCAATAAAATGTTTAAATGTTGAACAATCAGTAATCATGGATTCTTACGTCAAACTAGGTAGAATGCGCATTGCAACCAATTTCATCAAGGAGTTATTGCTTCTGGCAACATTTGCCTAACGCGCTGTCAGTTATGTAATTTAAATATTAGTGAAAATCGAAAAGTATAGACAACAGTGAATGGACACCCACCGCATTTCCAGGACCGTTTTATGAACGAATGCTCCCATATCGGTCCTACTCATACGTCGCCAGGTTGACGATTTTTTACTCTAAAGGCCATCTCCGTGTCACGTCGTGTAAAGGGCAACTGGGACCCGGAGAGACCTGCAATATTCCATTCACTGCACCTCCTTAGAAGTATAGACAACAGTTTCTCATAGTCTTTTTTTATTAAAAAAATAGATAAGTATACACAGAATTCGATATCACTCCTTAACTGTTGATATTTCATCCAAAGGGAAATAAAATATTTTCTATCCAAACTTGAATGAACATATTTATTATTTTTTATTTCATATTTTGTCTCCCACAGCTAGGTACGAACCCACGAACGTGACAGTACTTGCTGAATAAATATATTCTATGTAAAGAGAAAGAAGATGAAAAACAAAGATTAAAATAAATTTATTTTCTGACCATGGTCGATGGCCATGGCCGTGAAAATACCGTAACTAATCCTACGACTGTTTTGAAAACTTTTAATGTCGTTATTTATGACGCGTCGTTAAAGTTTGATTAATGGCGACGTGTTGCGACTCGCTAAGCGCTACAGATATTAATTATTTAATATTTTACCTGTGAGCATTCTAAAAACCATTGAGTAATGTGATATTTGGTAACTATCACTTTCAGATATTTGATCTTTCATTTTTCTCTTTTCTAACGAATAGAGGAATTAAATCTCTACAAGTTAGCCTGAATCGAGCTCTATCACAAACTTCGGACACGTCGCGCAGGGCGAGACGAAATATTTTCGTGATACGGCGAAATTCGTGGCAATTTTTTCAGTCATTACTTAATAAACTGGAATTATATATTAATATATAACAATAATGGAAGTAAATTAAAATAAAAGACATAAGTAGTAACAGTAGTGAATAAAACATAATAATTTAAAAAACAATATTAAGTATAACATATTAAGGTAAGTCTAACTTTATTTATATCTTGCATCGCAGCATTGAATCAACATTTAATACAATGTTGTGACGCAGAATTATGTTCACTTGTGATCGATCTTAGGTGGTATAGAGATACATGATATATGTCAATGTTGGTGAACAAATCGTTGTAGGTTCGACACATTCCCACTATAGGTGAGCGTAATCCGGAGTTGGTACGAGCAACAGGAATGTGGAAGAGGCACAGTGTTTTAGAAGCTCTTGCTAAGACGTGGATAGTAGGGGTGGACAATTAAATTGGTTTCGACAGATCTTATACAAGTTAAAAATGTGAAGAGCTGTGCGTATGTTTTTTAAACTTAAAATGTTAAAATATTTCTACTAGATTGCTCTCATACACTGACTATATGGTACGTATACGTGTTGTGGTCAGAATTGGCATGCTATAGTGAGAGTATGAGTAGGATTGTTAGAATTTTATAGACTGTCATGATATTTGACAGGTGTCTTGACATTTGTGATATAATATGCTTTACGCGTCGTGAATAATTTCGTCCCGTCTATCTTGTGTTGAGATACAATTTCAATATCGTTATCCTGAAAATTGGGCAGATAATATAATCCTAGTAGTAAAGATGTCTTGAATAATATTACAAATAATATGATAAGTAATTCGTCTATACTTACGGGAAAACATACATTTTAATAATATTATCATATTTTGAGAAAACAACAACAAAAACTCGATAATAAAATAATTCGACTTATAGTGGCAGCTCCGAGGGTATTGCGTGTTCTTTTTTTATATTTTATTTTTTAATGTTCATAAAAAAAAAATACAGGAAGAAATTCTGGTGATTTCTCACTTAGGCTAGGCCTATTCTAGAGAAACCTCACATTTTAATGTATGTATTTTCTGTGTGTTAAACTAAAGTACTGTAATAAACTGTAAAAAAAATATATGAGAAATTAGAAACCTCATATATAATATATAAAACATAAAATAGAAAAAAAGTTGTATCGACAAATAAAAGAAATGAAATAAACAGTAAAATAAAGTAATATAAAGTAAAAAATTCGAAAAATTAAATAATTTAGAAAAATTGAATAAATGATAAAAATAGAAATTCTGCTTTTGATGATGCGCTTGTGTCATATTTTGAACAATTTACGCTGATCTCTAGTCATATTTTGAATTTTTTGACCTGTAATTCTCCATTTATGTTGTTCTTCGATCATATGATTTAAATAATTTTTTCCATCATATTCTCATTTAGCAAAAAAAAAGTTTTTCAATAGTGAAATTGATAAATTTACGCCGGAAGAGTACTTTTTACTTAAAAATACAATCAGGTTATACATTTTCATACATTTCAAACAATAAGGTAAAGAGATGTAGCGTCAAAACTTTTGTTAAAATTTTTGCGCGTGCATTGATAGTCTGAAAAATATTGAAATCGTATGAAAAAACAATTTACCAAATGTACAGATTATTTTAATGTTAAGCGCGTTGTTTCATTACTGTTTAGAATGAAGCGGTCATATAACTTTATCTCTTTTTCGCACAGATAACGATAACGTGCACATTGACGAAAAATGACCGTGAGCAAAAATCAATCTGCAGAATGCGACCACTATAACTTGGCGTGCGAGCGAGGGTGTTACTGTCGCGTAACAGAAGTTGCCAGGGTGTAAATTTATTACTCAATACATAATGTACAGAATGTCCGGTGACCGGTGTCGTAGCCTTTAACAGAAATTTGGTCGGGCAGCATTAAAGAAATCAAGTCGTAATGGCGGCCGTTCTATCTGTCAAACTGTCAGACGGTAATATCGGTTCATTATTTGTTTTTTCAGCTTCGCAAAACTTTGATACTTCACTGGCAATTGTTCTTGCACCATCCCGGATTGTTTAGGATGTTTTGGACATAATAATTCAGTGTATATTAGTAATCAAGATATCACAGCTCCCGAGCAAATACAAAATTGTACTGAAGTACAGGGCGAGGGGTTGCTGCCGGGTGCGGGCGGGGCGGGTTTTAGTTCCAAAGTCACCGCACGCCAAGTTATTGTGGTCAAGCAATACACTCAAACTCTTCAGTCACATGGAGACCTACAATTATTTAGGTGACTTTTCCTCGGACGCGAGAACAGACGATGATGAAGATCACGATAATTATTTATTTATTTTGTTTTGGGGAAAATTAACAGCAAAACAACAATCTTAAAAATATGAAATAATGGTTTTTACAATTATGCCAATTACAAATTTTCCACTGAATATAAATTAGGACCACTGAAGACCTTTCAATAATCTGTCTTATTAAAATGAATAAATGAAGACTATAATTCGAAAGTATATTTGTAAACCTCACCAAATTTTCACTAGAAATTAATAAATTTAATGAAATTTTCATCACGAAATTAGCTGTTGCGTCCCTAATCCCGGGAAAGAAACCGAAACCGTTCGGGTCAAAAGATCACGCGTATAAAATTCGTTAAAATATCGACAGAAAAATCGATGACAATAAATTAATTTCAATTTCTCGCCACTTGAAATTGTTTTTGTAAATTAATATCTACAGCCAGTACCTGCCTACGCAGACGTGTGGGAAAAGCATCATAAATCAAATTGCGTCAGATTATCGGCGCGTTATGTATACGTCTACTACAAATGCGCATGCGTTGTGGAATGTATACATATTAGGAGTATTAATGTGGTCAATTAGCTTTAAAATATGTTCTATGGAACAGACTATTACTCATATGAGTGGTTCAAAAGCAAAACCTCCACTGTTTAACTGACGAATGATAAATGTACTCCAAGTAATTTTTTGTGAGAGCGAAGATTTCAGAGTTTAGTCAATTTTAATATGAACTTTGTTTATATGGGGTGTTTTATTGGAGGTCATCATCGTCATTATTGGCACTACAACCCTTGGTGGGTCTTGGCCTCCTCAATAATTTTCCTCCGCTCATCTCGGTCTAGTGCCAGCTCTCTCCAGTTCCGAGATGTCTTTGAGGACGTTGTCACTCCATCTTAATTTTGGCCTTCCTAAGTTCCTTCGCCCTATTGACCTTGAGTTCAGCAGGGACTTTGATGCTTGATGCTCGGACGCTCTCCACATGACCCAGCCACCGAAGTTATTGGAGGTATGGAACTTTAAAATGAAAGAAAACACATAAAAGTTGTATTAAATTGACTTTATTGGAGATAATCTTTTGCCATTGGTAGTTTAAACATTGTCACGAGACGGTAGAAGTGATGGTAGAAGGAATTGCACATAATCGAGGATTTTACACTACACCTTTTACAGTAAATTGCTAGAAGAGTCTGGAATGGTCCACCGGATTCTGGAATCATTGCGGAGCGACATTTGCTATAAAAAGAGATAGACCTGATCACTGCGCACTTAGTATTAGAGTTGATTGACAGAACGATAGAAGCAACCATAGAAAAGAGAATTTACAAGAGACAAGCCCAGAGTGGGTACTTACGTGCGAAACAGAGCGGAACGACCTGGCGATTGACAAAAGTTAGCGAAGGTACGAATGATGATTAGTGCGTATTACGAAACTTAGTGTGAATTAAAGAACGGTGCTCTGATTAAATTCGTGTCCAGTTAATTAATTTAATTAATTTCCAGTGCTTCATTTGTCTTTCATTTGAACCCGTGACAATATGATTATGATACCACGATTTTCGAAATATATTTGTACGATTTTCAGGCGTTGTTTTGGCGTAAGTCTACTCATGGTGAAATGGCAAATAAAATTGAGCACAAATCAGCTGTCAGCTGTCAAGTTGGCTGTCGCTGGAAAAAGTGTTGCAAATTCGAAAAATAAACCTTTATAAAAACCCCATATTTAAACACTATTGCCATAAAATTATCTTTCCAATAAACTAATACCATGTTAATGCTACGTGTAACCAGCTGCCTCCAGTGTTGCGATCTATGGAGGACCAGGAACTCTCCAAAAAGAACCTTAAACTCATTTTTTCGGGATGTCGCGCCTGTAAAGCGCCCTTGAAGCGTCTCTTACGCAAAAACGGCGCTATATAAATAAACATAAACGTAACATAACCATGGATATTATCATTATTTTTATGTGTATTATTTCGTTTTAATGTTCCATACCTCTTTAAAAAAACATCCTATATCATTGCTTGCCCAACGTAACTTGGCGTGCGGCAAATTTGGAACTGAAACCCGCCCCGCCCGCACCCGGCGGTAACCCCTCGCCCTGTCATTTAGTTCAATTTTGTATTTGGTCGGGAGCTGTGACATCTTGATTACCAATATACACTGAATTATTGTATCCAAAACATCCTAAACAGTCCGGGATGGTGCAAGAACAATTGCCAATGAAGTATTAAAGTTTTGCGAAGCTGAAAATGCGAATAATGGACCGATATTACCGTCTGACAGTTTGACAGATAGAACGGCCGCCATTACTGCATGGTTTCTTTAGTGCTGCCCGACCAAATTTCTGTATTTAATACGACACCGGTCACCGGACATTCTGTACATTATGTATTGTGTAATAAATTTA
>JADDOH010008089.1:0-61808 GCA_016648135.1 Agrypnia vestita | reverse complement strand
CGACTTTGACAGTGGCATGCTTATTAGTGGCATGTGTGTACGCACATTGCTAGAAATGAGCATGCCACCTAGTGGCATGCTCAAAAATCAACCACCGGTTGATTTATAAGCATGCCACTGTCATTCACCATAGAGAAGGGGTATCTTTGGAGCATGTGTGAACAGACTTGCTTATTTATGAGCATGCTTATGTCATTCGCAGGTTTCGCGGCTAGTATTATCAATGCGATCTTCTCAGTCCGCGACAGATGAAACAAATATGGCGCGTTGGGGAGATGATAAAACATTACTTTTCGTGACTTATAGGAATCACGAGTTTTTTTCTTTCACTTTCTCTTTCGCAGTTCAAAGAGCCGTTGCAATAGGACCTGGTCGGCCCATCCAGTCGGAGACGGCTCTCTTCCTACCTGCCTTCCGCCTTTCCAGCCGCCACCAGTTTTTCCAGATTACCATCTTCTTCACAGTCAAACATGGAAGTCGACCGCCATTATCGAGCTCAGAAATAGGTTAACTTTATATCGCTTCCCTTGAACATTTCACACGTGCATAAGGCGTCTGATACACATGCTTATTTAGTGGCACGTGAGCATGCGCAGTATCGACCTTCTCTAGGCCTTGCTTATTAGTGGCATGTGTGTACGCACATTGCTAGAAATGAGCATGCTACTAGGTGGCAAAAATCAACCGCCGGTTGATTTATAAGCATGCCACTGTCATTCACCATAGAGAAGGGGTATCTTTGAAGCATGTGTGAACAGACTTGCTTATTATGAGCATGCTTATGTCATTCGCGGGCTTCGCGGCTAGTATTATCAATGCGATCTTCTCAGTCCGCGACAGATGAAACAAATATGGCGCGTTGGGGAGATGATAAAACATTACTTTTCGTGACTTATAGGAATCACGAATGTCTGTGGAATACTCGGTCACCGTTGTGTAAAAATAATATAGTGAGAAATAATGTTTACGAAACTTTATTAATAGGCATGAATGATTCAAATCTTACAATAAAAATTATATAAACTAAAATCAAAAATGTGCGGATGGAAACTCGGGAACTTTTTTGATTTATTGGTTCACTTGAATTTTCTATTTCAGTTTGCAAAGTTTCCATTTTGAGCAAGAGCGTCTCTATTCTATGACAAGAGCATGCCACTAATAAGCATGTGTGTTTGATTGTTAGCTTTGGGCATGCTTATTTATGAGCATGCCACTAATAAGCATGCCAGTAATGAGCAAGTGTTTACAGTTGTTAGGGCATGCTTATTAGTGGCATGCTCATTAGCATGCCAGTAAAGAAGCATGTGTATCTGTACCTTTATGCAACGTAATATTAAATACAGCAGTCATTGATGATAATGATCTTTTCATTGCAAACTTGTGCTGGAGTCAAAAGGTCAATGTAAGAGTACTCCGATCAATTGACAGAAGGTGCTGAATTTGAGGCGTAAGGCAAGGTTGTATTTTGTCAACAATTATGTTGAAACGACATTAAAGAAGCTCTCGTAACGATGAAGAGGGCGGTAAATTTAACGGCGTACTTATTAACAATCAGCTGTATGTGTGCCAATGTCGTAGAAGGATTAATTTAATCATCCTTCTCTTTCCTTTTTTACGGTTGAAATACTATTAAACCTTACAAACTACTACTAAGCATTATAAATTACTACTTAAGCTCACAACAATGATATTTACATGGATAAAAAAGTAACCCATAAAAACTATTTACTTTCTCATTTACTAGTCGAAACATTTTTTTTCTCGCTTAACCTACGCGTTGGGCTTCGGTCGGGCGACGCTACGAAAGGGAGTAATAAAAAATTTCCAAAAATCCAAAATTGTACTATAATCAAGTTTCGCGTCTACCAGACGCGTTGAAATATTTTCATACAACTTAATAAGTTGTATGAAAAAACCATTCAAAATTTGAAAAATCCCAAAAATGTATTAATTTTTTTTAAACTAAAATTTTATATATCTTCTTGATCGTCGCCACGAGTATGCTTGCAAAATTTCAGCTCGATTGGATCACGAGAAAGGGGTTTAAAATGGATCCAAAAATTTTTCGTCAGACAAGAAGACAAGCAGACGCCACGAGTTGATATAAAGGGAGTAAAAATTAAACTCAATCCCTGTCCTATCAATAAAATATGTAACACTATTTCACACTCAGTTTTACAATAACTACGAGTATCTGTGATGTTATATTGTTATGAATGTCATTATATACAGGGTTATTTGGAAAACATTAATAATCTCGCTGGAATATATTCCTGCCTTGATTATGAGTAGAAAATGTTCAAGCAACCATGACCTAATATCAATAGTTATGGAGAAATGCGACATTAAAGTTTGCATTTTTTTTCGATATTTTTGATTTATTTTTTGTAAAACGTTGGACTATCATTACAGTAACATTTATCGAATTCCATTCCCTTTAATACAAACCATTATTTTGTTAATATCTATAGTATAGAATTAACACTATTACTAAATTTGTTAACGATTAATTTTTATTTATTTTTTATTAGCACTAATTCATATAATAACTGCTTTATATAAATATTCTTGCACGTACACTGTACATACTGGAAGAGCACTGTCTGCTATAACACAGTAAAAAACTAGTGTAGCAGGCAGGGCATCAAACATAGTCCATCAATCAATGTATATTATAGGTATATTATAAACATCTCAGAGTGACGAAACTACATTTTTATGGAAAAGTAGGTAAATAAGTCTTTAGGTGTACATAGGGCTTACGGCCTATCGTACGGCTGGCTTAAGTGATCACTTTACATAATGTAACGTTCGCCATTTCCACCCGTGATAGAATATACCATGTCTACTAATTTTTGGAAGTTGTATATATATTTAAATAATGCGCCACGTTTCACATATGAGTTGTAACCATCATCCACGCGGCCGGCACCAAAGCTTTTTCATTCCCCTTAAATGACCACAGATGTCGCTAATGAGACATCTAAAGTTGATTTTGGAATTTGTAGCAATATACTTTATCTGTGCAATGAAATTCATCCGAATTACTAGCATTAAACTAGGATACGCTAGAAATATTATTTCAAATTTTATTAAACTCATATTTAAAACGTGGCGCATAATTTAAATATATATGCAATTTTTTAAAAATTAGTAGACATGATATATTCTATCATGGGTGGAAATGGCGAACGTTACATTGAGTAAAGTGATCACTTAAGCCATTCGTACGATAGGTCGTAAGCCCTATGTACAACCAAATACTTCTATACCTACTTTCCCATAAAAATGCAGTTTCGTCTCTGTGATATATCAATAATATACATTGGTTGATTAATGATGTCCCTGTGACAAAAATCCAGTACTGTTCTGATAAATTTGAACATACTCAAAATATTCAAACATAGTATTTACTTTGCTGTCAAAAGCCTCAGTAACAATGATACATGGTCATATATTTTTGTAAACACCATAAAATGTCTTCTTCTTCTTCTTCATCAGCCTTCGTCTTTCCACTGCTGGATATAGGCCTCTTGCTTATTTTTTCATTCTTCCCTGTCGTCGGCTAATTGTAGCCATTTCTTTCTCCCCACAGCGACAATATCATCGGCCCATCTCTTTTGAGGTCTTCCGATGCCCCTTTCTCCATTTCAGAACTCTGGGAGGCCATCTTGTAGTATTCTGTCTTGCAACGTGTCCTGCCCATTGCCATTTTAGCTTCGCAACACGATCCATGATATCCACTGCGCCTAATTTCGTCGTTTCTAATTCTATCTCTTAAGCTTACTCCAAGCATGGCTCTCCATGGATCGTTGCGTGCATTTGAGCTTTTCTACACTTTTCTTTGTAAGGGCCATAGTCTCCAAACCACACGTCATCACTGGCAGTATGCATGATTCAAAGGCTTTTCTTTTTAGGCTAATTGGGATCTCTTTGTTCTCAAAGATATGTTTAAGTTTGCCAAAAGCAGCCCAGCTCATTCCTATTCTTTGTCCATAAATTGTAGTCAGCTATAAATGGGTCCTGTGCTTCCCTACCCGGATATCCAAATGTATTTTTTTTTTTATATCGTCTCTTTCCCTGTTAAGGGGGTGTCTGTTTGACCTTACCCATCCACTGCCGCCACCGCGAAATTCGTCTACTATGTATTATTTTCTTCTTTTGTTATTACCTTTTCTTTGTTCTTGTATTATTTTTGTATTATTTTGTATTATTTCGTATTATTTTGTATTATTATTTTTCTTATTTTGTTATTTTACATTTTCTTTGTTCTTGAATTTATTTATGTATTTTTTTATGCAATAAAGACGTATCTAATGGTGTCGGTCTGTGAATGGTTTTGTTTTTGCGGCCGTGCCGCCTCGCACCGGTTTATACGACCCGTGCGGGGCAGCACGGTCTTGCATTGTAGCTAAAAAAAATGTCAACCTGGAGACGAATGAGAAGGACCGATATGGGAGCTTTTGCTCATAAAACGGTCCTGGGTAAGCGGTGGGTACCATTCACAGTCAGCTATAAATGTGAAAACAAAAAAACAAAAAAATCAATAAATAATTATTATCATCTAAGCATCGACTCTGAATTCGGGCCTAAGAATAGCCTGGTGATGAGAGAGGTCTCCGCTTAAAACGGCCGACAGACGGCAGACCCAACTTTCTACAGGTTAAATGTGTATTATATAAACCATTGCGATAATACGACAATGCCCTGAGAAAGGTGCTGATACCAATTTAATTCACGAATTTGTATGGGAAGAACTCAGCCTTGCGAAAGATCGTGATAAAATTGTGGGATCTGGTTATTATGCAGATATGTTCAATCTAACTTGCATTCTGCACCTGTGGCTTGACGTTTTTATCGTCAACGTACACGCCAGAATTGTAACACGTCTTGTCCACAAATTCAGGTGCATTTCGTGTATTTTTTGCTCACTTCTCTAGGACCAATATTCATGGAGTTACGAGGAGTCTTAAATTTTTAAAGCGCTGTCATTTTCTGCCAGGCGTATCAGGTTGGCTCATGAACTACGTACAATGTCAATTTTTCAGAAAAGTTTGATCGAAATGTGATAAAAATAACAACATTTATTCGTATTCTTAATATCCTTTATATCCCATTTTCATTAAGTTTTTTAAAAAATTGCTAAAATTTTAGTGTATACGAACTCTATGTTTTTTTTCTTCCTTTTTTTGTATTTATTTTCTTTACATTTTATAATATATAGTCCCACAAAACGTCTAAAAAGACGTTTGGCTGTAGGTTCATTTTAACAATTGAAAGTTACACTATTACAAAAAATTATTCACTTTATAAACATAAGAGATAAAAAACGAAAACAATCAAGTACAAAAAACAACATAAAAGATATTTTCAGAACAAAGTTAAAAACGAAACGTTCACAAACGAAACGAATGCAAAAAGACGAACAAAAATGAAAAAACTACCTATACGGCGTACAAGTATTGTCTAGTACTAATCCTTATGATAGACCTCTTTCCATTTATGAAAGGTTATCGAATTTGTATGTGTAAGTCATGCGTACGACGCACATTATTTAGTTGTGTTGTCGTTTACGGGTATAAACGCCAATACAAAGAAACAATGTGTCTCGTACGCACGTTTTACATATACTGATTCGATTGTCTTTCTTAAATGGAAAGAGGTATACCTATAGAACGCCAATAGGCGTTTTCAGCACTGGACATTTTGACGAAGGGCTTGAGATTTAATGGAAGGTGAAACTGTAATAGGTTGTACTTTTATAGAAATCTACCATAAAAGTAACACGATTATCATCCATCTTAAGAATGATCATGAGAAGAAATAAAACATTTGATGCCACTTTCCTATTACTTCCCAGTGTTAAAATGTGGTGGTCATCATCAACTCTATTGGTTTTGCCATCCCTATTGGGTCTTGACATTTTTGAAAATTTTCCTACATAGAGAAAATGAAGTTTTTTCCATCATTCTTATCTGTTTGGAAAATCCCTTAAATGCCGCCTTGCTATAGCGTGAAATATCCACATATTTGTGGGTCGCAAATTAATTAATGTGAACTATTTTTTGCGGGATTATATATGCGTGATTACGATGTGGGCTTTTTTCTGTGAAGATATTACTGTAGGATTTCTTAATGAGGCTGTTTGCCAATTTAAAGAATATTAGTGTTGGATTATTATGGGAAAAATTATAATGCGGGATTGTTACGAGTGAGCTTTTGGTTTAAAAATAATTAATGTGAGCTTTTTTTGGGATATTGTTGGAATTTGAATAAGTGCAATTACCTTAGAAAATTGTGCTGTGGACTAGGGAACGTAATCCCGAGTCGGGATCCCTCGAGATTAGAATTTCCAATCCCGCGGGGTCCCCACGGATCGGGATCCCGAATACTTTTGTGTGTTTTTTTTGTTTATAGAGCTGAATAGCAATCAACGACAATGTCTTGCATTTTTATATCAGCAATATTAATAAAATTTTCATTATTAATCATTGCATTAAAGTTTTTGTAGGCGTTTTTCCAAGCATTAATCAGTCAATGAAGTAGAGTTAGTAGTAGTTTTTATTACTATGTTAGGTTGATAAAATACAGCAAATATTATTCAAAGCCATTTTCATTATTTGAATGTGACATGAACATAAGTTTTAAGTACTTACTAAAAGCTCTATAGACATATACAATTATACATACAAAACTTAAAAAATGCTGATCAATCCCGATAATGCTACATAAGATTCTTAGCGGAGCTATTGATTCTCTCTCTCTATCTGACATAAATTTGCATGTTAAACCCCGTATAAGAAACCCGGAGTTCTTCAGAATAAGTCAGCACGCTAATAATGTCGGTTACTTTTCTCCCATTACAAGGTTGTGTCGCACATATAATTTGTATTGAGCTGACCCTAACATTGATGTTGATATTCTTGCAGACACCTTATCTTCGTTCAAAAACTCACTCATACACAACATCCATTTTCTAAACGATGACATGAACCTATAGATCCATTAAATCAATCATTCATTAAGTACTAATCGCACTACACTCAAACACAAAATATATAATATACATAAATGTACATGTAAAATATAATTAACTGCAAAAATACATGTTACTAGAGCGTGCCGAAGACACTTGTAATTGGGATAATGGGCATAGTCTTCAATATAATGTTTAATATATGAGTATCATGTACCTATTATCCTATTAGTGTCTATAAAAAATAAAAAAAAAATATTTAAAAAAATAAGAAAAACAAAAAAAAGTAATTTCGTCCGATTTTTCGGTTCGAGATTGATCTCGTAAAATGCCTCGAGATCTCGGGGGATCGGGATTGCATTCCCTACTGTGGACATTTACAATAAGTGGGTTTTTTGTTTTTTGGGCATTTTTGGTGAGAATAATTGTGATTAAACTATTTCATGTTGAAGGATTGATTCGAATGGGGTCAAAAAAATTTTCGCTGCAATTCATCAGCATAAATAACAAATGCCAACGGCTGGTCTATTGAGAGCAAACGAAGTAGAAGAAGAATATAATATATTATAATACATGTAGGTACACGATTTTAAATTCTCTTTTACTTCGTTTCCGGAACCGTGCTGTGCAGCCTCTGAAATTAGATCTATCAATTTGGGTACGAGTCTAGCTGTGGGAAGTGAAATAATAGAACAAAAGACTCGGTGTAAAATCGAGTGAACTCGCCTAATGACGTGAATTATATTTCAATTTTCGTCAAGAACTCCACCGGTCATTAAAGAACTGATGAAATGGGAAAGTTAGGTGGAACAATTAGTTTTGTCAATAATTATACATGTATTCACGAGTACTCCATTCAGAATTTTTCGGATCGCGGTTGGCGATTCTTTAGAGATTTTTGTAGTCCATTTATTTTGTCTATTTACCATCAATATTTTGTCTATTTGTACACATTTGTTTTGTGTACACATTTATTTTGTCTATTTACCATCGATAATCTTTTTGTCATCATCATCATCATCTTTGAAACTGTTGAAGAAACAGAAGCGCATTGATTGTTGAAAATTTGAACAAAGATATAGCTATATATATATATATATATATATATACTGTTAAAGGACGAAGGTTGCTTCGATAATCTCGTTGGATACTCGATGCCTGAAGAATCACCTGCACCAATCATCAAACCTTCTGCGAGCTCAACACTCAACACTATTCGAGCACTACCTAAAGGACAAAATATTTAATTCTGTTGATACAATCGTTTTCATCATCATCTTCGTCCCTTTATTCAGCGTAGGGTTGGGGCTCAGCGTACCGACAAGAAGACGCTTTCATCTTCCCCTGTTCACCAATCGATGCCCAATCTGTCTTCATGGACGACCTACAGGTCACCTTCCAACCCGGAGTTGCATATACGCCTCGTTAGCCGCTCCTCTGCCATTTGCAAGACGTGTCCGAGTCACATTTAAAAGTGTGGAACTAGTAGACTCTCTTCTTTCTGTACTTCTCGCTCTGTCCTATTGTGCTACTCCCTAAGGTTACTCATTCTAGCAGCCTAGATTCCTTATCTTATTTCTATATAAGTATCTGTATTTGGTGACCATATAAGAATAAATCTTTAAAAGTACATAGATATAAAAACAAGCAGTTTGGTGTTAACACACGCGTCCTTAACCCTCGCGGCGATAGGGCACACTGCTGAAGACACCGTGATATGCCTCCAGCGAAATGTCGAGAATCGAAATGTTTCAATCCCTAAACGCTTATTTCCGTTCCATAGGTGGGTAAATGTTCACAACTATCAAAACAATAAAAACAGAATAAATTTTCTGCAATTCTGCATTTGTTTTGTCATAACTTGTTAAAATAAAGATTTATAGGTGATGTTTTGTATACACATTTTAAAGGTATACTACTACATACTACTAAAACGCGACACGACGCCACGCCACGCCACGCATGTCAGTACTTATCAATCTCATACATTTAATGTGGTTAGATACAAATAGACGACACGCCACGTGATGAAACGCAACCCCACGCGATAACATCCAGTCGATCCAGATCGGCGTGTTGCCAGGAGAAGGGCACACACGCCACGCGACACATCACACGCAGTATGTTTCCTGTTAACACCCGACACCACGCGACAGTCTTTCAAGAACATTATTGGTTTACAGATATTTTTTTGTTAGTTTTTGTTTAAATGCCAGATGAGCAGTTAATACAATTTGTAAAACGGTACTCAGTGTTATATGATATGAGTTCAGGCCAATACCGTGATCATTAGAAATAATGCTTGGAAAGAAATTTTTTTATTCAACTGTTTCTGTATAAGATATATCCCTGAAAACTGCTATAAATCTTCTTCAAAATCTTCATTCAGCTCGTCTTTAAAGAGTAAATCCATGGCCACATCAATACACTTCCGTCCTTCCACGACACTATGAAAACCGTGTTGTATCATCACGTGGCGTGTTGTATATGTGCACGATTCGCATCAAGTCTCGACACGTCACGTCGCGTCGCGTTTTAGTAGTATGTTTCAACCTTAATTCTCGCTACTAGAGCGGAGATGGGTGTGAGATTTTGTCTCTACCAATCTCAAACTGATGTCTGAACTCATCTTCAGATCAAAATCTCAACACGTGTACACGATACCGAGATTTATCTCACCGTGACTCATTCCGTGGACACGAGCCATTACTCACGTTAATTTTTAAAGTATTAACTTGTTACCCAATTATTATTCTTTCATCGATGCCTAAAGGTAAATATGAAAATATTTACTGTGATATTTTTACATATTTATACGCATGTCGACACCTACTTTGTGTCCAAGTGCCTATTAAAGTAATCAAACATTATTTATATACACTCTCACGATTATTTGTTGTATACAATGGTATCCATGATTTCGTTGCTTCACACTTATATCATTGCCTAATAAATATTTGTAAAAAGTATTCACGATCATCGTGTAGAAATATGATTTGATCAATAATTCACTATATTAAATCTGTTGACAGGAACGTACTAAGTAAATTGTTGTTGGTTGCCTTCGTGTACGGTTATAATTATCTTGAGTCATTTTACTATAAAAATGTTCTTAGGTTTTCACGGCCGTTCAGATTCTTCCGTGTATGGTTTTCTGGGATATTCTGCCGTGTATATGTGACCTCTCTGGCCGACGTTTCTACAGGGTCCATCATCAGGGCTGATGTGATGGGTGTGTTGAAGTGTAGGTTAAGTATTTTGCCTTGCAATACCGTAACGAAGTCGGGGTGTGTCCAAGTTTGTGTTGGGTTAAGTACTGGATTGCATGCTCTTTTATGCTCGTCAACCCTCTTTGAAATCGTGCGTAGTGTTTGTCCCACATACACTTTGTCGCAATTTTGACAGTCGAGCCTGTAAACACCGTCGGTCTCAAGGGGATCCCGATCCTTCGCTGGTCTGAAGAGGTCCTTAACCTTGTTGATTGTGCCGAACACTGTCTTAATCTTGCGTTTCTTGAGCGCTTTGGCAAACGTCGGCCAGAAAAGTCACATATACACGGCAGAATATCCCAGAAAATCATACACAGAAGTCATTTTACTATATTTATCTAATAGAAGATGTCGGATATCTTGATGTACAAAATATTTATTGCGAGATTCGAACAGTTCCCTTTAGAATGTCCACAATACGCAATATCTTTCATTTAATTTTTTTCAGTACGAATTAAGATGCTTCTCTTCAATACCGCGATTTATTAGAATGTACAATACCCTTCATTCGCAAAGCAATATTGAAATATTTTCATATCAAATCAAAATTTAAAAATTACACTTTATTGCAATTAACTATTTGATTACTGATACAACAACCAGAGCGGCCTTCTAGTGTGAATTGAATTGAATAAAATTTAATCATCGAATAAAATAAAAACAAAAATCTTTTGCCATTTCAAGCAACTCAACAATTTTTTGAAAAAAAAAAACAATGACAAAAATATTGTATTCCAATCCAATTTTTATTCTTTAGTTGGTCAAAATGCATACAATCAAATGGCTTTTATTTTCAGTATTAATGTTTGTTCACTTTTACTTCATGTTTAAATTAGTTTAAAGATAAAAATATGCAATAGTTAGTGAGTAAAGCCTATATAAATAGTATATACTGTTTAAAATCGCTTCTTTATATTAATAAAAAGTGTTTAAAAATCAACAAAAAACGTAAAAATTTCTTTCAAATCTAAAACATAATAACTTTATTAATATTGAACATTTCTTAATTATCTAAGTACGGATTCTAGATGATGAAGTAAACTTTATACGTATAAAAAACATATGCGTACATATAAATATTCATTAAAACTTTGTTCCACCTAGAACATTAAAAACATTTTTTTTTGGCCGCGGCCTGTTGATTAATGCTTATATTTTCTTAATTATTGTAAATAATGTTCGGTTTATTACTTTTATATAAGAAGAAAGGTTCTATCTAAGATATCGCCCTAAAAATGCAGTAGAGAATATACATTCTGATATAAATGAATAAAAAAAACCCACATTTTCGTAAAAAAAAACGCCGAAATATGCATTTGCAGCGAATGTCCAGCCTTAAAGCAATAAAAAAATTCTGAACTGGTACCCGGAGCACATTTCACGTAACGCAAAACCCGAGTCCGTCCCTGTAAAGAGCGGACTAAAACATGACCAAATCCTAATTATATTATTTTGAATCGCATGATAGATTTTGATGTTTGCATAACCTCAGATGATGCTATACAAATGGGACCGATTTAAAAATTCGGGCTCATCACAGCGAGCGGCAAGGAAACTGCGAACTGCTAAATTTCCGCTTGTGTTGCAAGACTTGTGAAAGTCTCCTTTTTTATTTATTCTTGTCTTGATCTCGGGTGCTTTTATATCCAATTTGCATTTCCTCACCACGAGGCCGATTTTCTGATTTTCGGCGGAGATGTCCGGATTTCACAAACGATTTCACAAACGCGTAATAAATAAAGTAAACGCAAGGATTCGCGAAACTCGCGTAAAGAGCGGTGTTAAGCGCGAAGCGAGCTGTCATTCATGGCATATTGCATTTTGTACGCGGACCGCATTGACCGACTGAATAATTTCGACTTTTACGTGAGGTAAATTTTCGTTTGATGTTCTTCCCCAGCCAAGAATGCTATACGTAATAAGGGATGTGAATAAAAAATCACTATTACATTTATCATAAAACACAAATCCTATCCCAATGTATGTATACGTCAGTTGGTTTCAGCTCTGTGTACAATAATTACAGAGAATTAATCATATTTCTAATTCGATTCTAGAAATCCACTGAAACAAAATTTACATGAATACAGAAACAAAATCAGCGTCAGCAAAAATGTCAGCTTAATTCTAGGAATACCTATTCCGATCAAAAGAAGAATAGAATGTAAGATACTTCGACTTTTCATCCCTTTCTGCATCTGTTGATTTTCAAGTAGGTAGTGATGCAATGAATACTACTTTCACGAATACGAATACGATTACGAATATCAAATCTACCATTCGGCGAATGCAAATACGAATAATTTAACAAGATAAAAAAAAAAATACACCACTGTTATTTTTTTACTAAGATATTTAACAATTAAAATTTACCACCGGCAAATTTTTGTTCAAATAGCACAACATTTGTAAATTCTCAGGCGTTAGGCGATTTCTTTTATCCGTTTGTTTGTACATTCCCAGCGGTCGAAAATAAATATCACTTTTTTCACGCTTACGAGAGATCATTTTATTAGATTTAATTTGAAATTATTTTATAATAGTTGACACTTTTACACACAACAAAAATAAAATGGAACGAAAAATACGTATTACAAAACAAAAACTACATGAAATGAGCACCTATCCTTATTAATAGCTCAACGAAACTAGATGTAAGAACTCATGTTATACTGTGAAACAAGTAACAATTGACAACTTGAAAACTCAACAAATCCTAAAATTCAATGTTAGGGGAATCCCGATAATACAGTGCGTAGGTGTGTTTGTTTCAAATAGTTTGTTTTTAATATTCGTGATGATATTCGGCGAATACGATTATTCGGTAAATATTTACTATTCGGCGAATATTAATATTCGTATTCGTTGCATCACTAGTTTCAAGTTTATTTATTACTTGTAATAAAGAGAACGTACATATCAGCACAAACAAATTAATGAAAACAATACATTAATTATCTTATAATACGTATACGTGCTGCTCGATAGCCCGACAGAGAAGCAGTAAAGGCGACCATAGTATTCACAGCCACTCCCAGAAGGGGGAAAGAACTTCAAAAATATTTTGGTCCCGCTACCGCGAGCACGGACCGGTAGGAAATTCACTCTGTCCAGGTCACAACAAACCACAGGAGAGTGTCATAGAGACTAATTACTCTCTCAGCTCTCCCCGGCGGCCGATCTTCGTAACATCTCCCAGCGGGAGACCCATACTCTAATAAACTCTCGGAAAAGTTCGAGATTTCTTTCACAACTCAGGAGATCGTTAAAGATGTATTTTTTAATGTTGAAAATATAATTAAATATTAATATATGAATCTAACGCAGTACAGTGTAACATAAACAATTAACTCGAATTTGGTGTTTACCTAAAAAGTGAAAAAAAAAACAGTTTGTCAGATTCTTCTACAAAAAATCATATCGACTATTTACAAAAATAGTTGCAAAATGTTACTACCACAACAGTTAACCGACAATCGTCGAAGGGAAAACAAAATTATGAAATATTAGCTTAGGTATCAAACCTTCAACATCAAATATCTCAGTTTAAATTGAATGTGACAACATGATGTTGCAGAACACCATTCATATCATTATACATCTTGCAACAATGTGTTGCCTTATTAATCATTATTCAATTTTTATCTGAACGCATATTATATTGTTGATATACAATTTTCCATTGTTAAACAAAAATATGTAAATAAATTTGTGTGCGATTCTTACATTTCATGCGTCATTTTACGTCGTTTTGACACCTATTAATGCCATAGATAAAATATGGTAGATTAGGAAAAATTCACAGGATTCCTAAGATAAGATACTCGTATTTCTACTACTACAAGGTTAACACTACGAGCGATACTTGAAAACTAGCTGCAGGAGGACAATCACAGACCACCAGAATACATAGACATATTAGAATCAGACTACATTTCTCGGTACATGTTCTGGTTCCAAAACGTTTGACCTGTTTAAAAAAATACTACGAGGTTGTAAATCTGGACCTGAATGCTAGAAGTGCCTATGTCAAAAAATTGAATTGTCCAGGAGAGAGGATTGTTTGTTTCCCATAAGAAATAGGTGTAAATAAATTTCAACATACTGCAAATCGTGATCATCTGGTGGCAAAAAATATTTATTAACATCCCTGCTAAAAGAAGTTTTTTTCTTGGGTCGCAATCCTAGGATTGGTCTGCAACAAGCACTCGCCCTCTCCACTCCTCTCTGTCACCTGCCAGCCTCTCCATCTCTTGGTAGGTGCTACAGCGCACATCTCCAATAAGCTGGTCTACGTAGAACAGACTAAAAGAAGTACTCCTAAAAGAATGTTCGTTTGGAGTACTTTCTGATGTCCAACACATTTTGACCAAAATCTGTCGTGGCACTCCTAGAATTAACTCCCAGAAATTTTGAAACAATCATGAATAGATTAAAATAAATACGCCTAAAAGGTGTTATGTCTTAGTAATTAAGTTGCGCTTAATTTTATATAGATTTTTACTTGAAGAGACTTGGTTTAAAATGTTTTTTATTTTTTATTTAACTGAATTTTAAATATACGCGAGAGAGACGTACTTCCGCTGCCACCAATCCCCTCGCCTGAAGAAGGTGTTTATTTCATTCTGTTCAGTTTTATATTCTGTGAGGACAATGTTATACATGGGCTACCAGTACTTGGTAGCAGGGACCCACCACACACCCAGGGCCGTTCTATGAGCAATGGCTCCCATATCGGTCCCACACTTTCATATTCGGCCATTCATTTCGGATTTTTACTCATGGGAATGCGAGCGGGACTGGGTATCGTCCGCACAAAACCTCTTTCTTATCTGCCTCTAAAGCCCAGGGACAACTAACAGTTGGAACATACCTATTATCCATTAAGTATTTGGAAGCAGACAGCCAAGACCCCAACAGCACATGACAATAAGAAGAAAACGTAAAAAGATGAGCAACCAGGGCACTGGAGTCGGCCGCTGTCTCCTCAAGCCATAGAACTTGTCTTCCATTCAATGTCTTCCTATGACATGAAGGATAGCCGTTGATGATGACTCGCTGAAGATTACCCTGGAGGTTTTAGCCTCACCGGGAGGTATGAATTATCTTTAGTAAAGAAATTAGTAAGAATATTGATGTAGTATGAATTCCTTCTAACCATATATGTGGAGTATAAAAGCGATGGCAGCAATATCAAAAAAAAAATGTTTTGAATGCAGTAATCGAGGATTACTAATTTAGAATATACTGAATGTTTCCTATAAATTTATAGGCTATATTTCCCATAAAATCTCGAATTTAGTAAATCTTAATTAATAATCCTCGATAACTGATTTATTTTTTAAAAATATTTTTTGCATATTATACCCCACATATATAATGTACAAAACTTTTGCCTCAATAAAAAAATATTCTTAGTAATTCCGATTAACACAATAAAAAATCAATTTAAAAACTAACCCAAAAAAACAAGTTTTTACAATAGGGACTCCCTTTCGCTCTGAATCAAGTATCGTGTCTATACACACGTCGGGATAATTACTCATATAGAGTGATTCCTATTTGCAAAACCATTAAAATTTCTAAAAATCCAAAATTATACTAAAATTATTAATTTTTTCAAAACGATTTGTTAGATCATTTTTATCGTTGCCACGAGTCTGCCTGCAAAGTTTTAGCTCGATTTGATCACGGGAAAAGGGTTAAAAATCGATCCAAAGTTTTTTCGCCAGACAAGCAAGCAAGCAGACGCTACGAGTAAAAAGAAAGGGAGTAAAAATATATTATACCTGCTCTCACAATTTTAATTTTTTTATATTTGAAACATTTAATCAATCAAATTGATGTACCCTTTTTATAGGTTTCCTTATTTTCGTCTGGTGATCGTATTACTTCGAAGAAATTGGCAATATTAGTTTAATTTTCTATATCCGGACGTCCGCGATTGCAATTTTCTATTTGCAAGGGACAAAACTTCGAAGTACTTTTTTAAGGGTGAAAATACACCATTACATTATTCTAAAAAAGATTTCATATCGAAAATCGATACTAAAGTTAGATGTAATGTTTCAATTTCTTGTCAAATTTGCCTACAAAAAACATTAGGCAAAAGGCTATAAGAAATCTACAATAAATATACATACACCGTGTACTTAACACGAATATTTTTTTAGAATAAATAAGGTTTACCTTGATCTGATAATCCATCTTGGGCAGTCTAGAGATTCCACACAGTTTACATAATCAATAATATAGGTATATATATATATAACCATATAAGGAATACATGTAATCAATAATATAACCATATAAGGAATACATGTACCTATCTATGTATGTATGTTCTTAATATCAAGTCCCCCACTACATGCTATGGGCCATGTCCACTGTTGAAACTGAATGAGATAAGTCTCAGAGATTTAGTTGATATAAATTTAGTTACCGTGTACTTGAGTTAAGATTTTGATTGCTTGAGATCGGTTAGACATAGTTTAAACACGTTTATACCATATTCGATTTTACAATGATACTTAATAGAGGAAAGTCACCAAATATGTAATAGTAGTATCCTAATATGGCATTTCTTGATTTCTCGGAAAATATAACATTGAAATGAAGCACACGTCCATCTTCTAATTCATTCGATTTTTTAACTATCGCACTCACACCATCGTGTCAGGCGTGTTTTGTTTTGTCATCACGCACAAAATTTTAAAGGTATGTAATAAATGAGTATTGTGGGTTATTATGTATGTGTATTATGTATGTGGGTTATTATGTATGTGTATTATGTATGTGTATTATGTATACGTGTTATACTTTAGAGTATATTGATATTATGTTTATTTCAACATTTTGTGACCTTCTGTGATTAAAATGTTGTGACTTAAAAAAATATTGATATGAGTTTGAACTAGTATAAAAATCCAAATATGGACAGTCAGCTCTGGGCACATTGATTATGCTGGTCCAGAGTTTGATACTTGGATCTGTGACTTTTGCAAGGGGATTAAGCACTTCTTTCATTTATCACAATTTTTTATTTAAATTTATTTGATCTCATACATGCTTATGTCTGATTTTGTTATGGATATGATGACTTAAGTTTATATTCCATATATGGGTACCTATTCCATATTTGGTTACTCATTTGTGATTTTGTTTTTTTGTGTTCGATTTTATTTTGATGATTAATATATTTGTTAGAAGGCTGTTAATTATTACATATTAATGTATGACTGATTAGTAATAACATTAAACTGTTTTCATATGTATAAAGTTTTTTTATTTATGTCCCTAAAACAAAATGGTATTCCATATTTGGTGACTTTCCTCTACGTATGCACAAATATTACTAAATCCTTACACAAACACCTGCAAGATTTGACAAACAGAAGGCATTAAATTACTAACATTTATTTTATTTATTACACCAACGTCATTCATTGTTATGGTTTGATTCAAATTTACAAAATGCGTGGACGGAACATCGACGGTCAACATAATGTAGTACCAGTTTATTGGTTATGCAATAGAATAACGCTTGAAAAAGAACGGCAAGTGAAGCGTTAAGCCATGTATTCACTAGGGGACAAATCGCGAAACATTCCGCTCGGCATGTTGCATCAACATCTACGCTCATGTTTCGGGGACAATGACGCGGTCATTTGACGTGTACACACCGGGACTCGCATATCTTGTCGCGGAAATGTCACCCGATGATTTTACGATGACAGCTGCGGTATCTCATTTGGCGAAAACGGGGTTCCGCGGAATTCGAAATGTTTTTTGGGTCGCAATTTCAAATTACTGAGGTTTTACTGTAGTAAATTGAATATTATTAAAAACAAGGTCGTTTTTGCAAATAATTATTGTTTTCCAGACGTCGCGGAAATATATCGCCCTATGAGGTTATGATGACAGCCGCGTATCTGTTTCTGTTAATGAGTTTATCGAAAAGTAAGAGGAGAAAAAAGAGGAGAATGCGAAATTATTTACTGCAAAGAGGAAGAAGGACGGACATTCTATGCGATCTTCGATCGATACAGCTCGATGAGTTCAAGAACGATTTCGTTTCCCCACATTGTCATCTTGACAGATGCAGCGCATGCGTATTCACTTGTAAACATACCACGTGGTACTGACGCTCCGCGGAATGTTGCAGTGAGCTCGCTCGGGTACCGTGCGCATGGCAACGTTGCCACGGCACGTAGAAATGCCGCGCTATGTTGTGCGCGACGTGGCGGAACAGTGCACGACGTTGCCACGTAGACTCTATGCCGCGCGTGCTGTTGAGGGGCAATTTGTCCCCTAGTGAATACATGGCTTTAAACAAAATAAATATCAAACCCCAACTAGAAGGCAACAGACGGTATTCGATTCTCTGATATTTGGTACGTACAAGATGAAATACGAGAGCCGAGAGTTATCTTTAACAATCCCTGAGGCAGATTTTGCCTCGAGACTATAAACTCATCTACGGTAACTGGTCATTAAGACAGAGAAGGTTATGAGGTCATCTTATAAGAATGGCCGACCAAACAATTTTAAATTTGGCTTTCAAAATAAATCTAGATGAAGATATTTAAGGTCAGAAATACAAGATATCCTCGATGAACTGGGTCAATTGTAGGCCGAAATCGAAGTACTTCAAAAACGAAAATAAATAATGAAGAAAGGTAATGGAATCACTGGTACTACAAAGTAATCAAAACTGATGGCATTTGAGATTTTGCCGTGAGATTCGTATGATCCTGGAAAAACCAACAATTTTTTTGGCAGAAATAAATTATAAACGAATAGGCAACATGGCTATTCGGTTATAATTTATTCTCGAAGAAGTAGAAATGAAATGTTGCCTAATTTGTTTATTTATAATACCCTTAAAACTTTTCCATGGAAGAATTGTAAAATTACTTACAAAAATAATAGTGCTATAAGTATTGTAACTTAAATATGTAAAAATAAAATTAATGTTTATAAAATTAGAATAAGGTAATAATGAATACAGTGCAAGAAAGAAAAATCATTAGGTACATAATACATACAAGACAAATAACACAATATAAAATTATAAACAATATTATAGGCATAGATATTTAGCTTAATATTTGCGTGCACACATCTTTTCTAAGAGCAGAAACGCTACTTATACAAAAATTCGCAGAGTTGAATTCATTACCAACTTTATGAAATCTTTGCAAATATGAGTTGTACATAAAATTAGGGCGAGAAGCGTCTCCATGAAATGGAGCATTACATCTCACGCCATTATGACAAGGTATACGACTATTAATCATGGTCACCAAATCTGGGCAATCTACAATCCCCTTTATTATTTTAAATAAAAATCCAACGTCACAATTTTTTACATTGCGACAGGTCCATTAAATTAAGTACATAATTGCAGTCAAGATTTTTTTTTAAATAGAGATGTGAACACGGAATACGTGTCACATCAATATTCTTACTATTTTGAGAGTGGGATTCGAACGCGCGACCTTTGGATCATGAGACGAGAGTCCTAACCACGAGACCAACAAGCTACTCTATTATTCTATCATAGATTATCAAATGGAATATGTAATATGATGCGTCTAATTAAAGTATGTACAAGGTTTTAAATATTTTTACAGAATTGTAAATTTACAGAATAGCACAAAATATTTTTTGCCGAAATTTCGAGTTTCTGAACGGCCGTGAAATTCCGGCAACTTTTTAAAAGTTCGCAAGTCTAATACGTTTTGACTCCTCTCGGGGTTTAAACCCGAGACCTTGTGGTGGAGAAGCTGATGTTTGTTCACTGAGCCACCGGGTCCAACATTGGCTCTTTTTTTATCGATTACCTAATTATCTGTCGGGCCTCCAGATTCACGCGAGTTCTGACGTAATTCCAATCAAATTCGCCGCTTTTTCGGTGATTGCGCGAAGTATGAAAGTAAAATTTAATTGAAATTTGACACGGGCCCGACGATGACACGACCTTGCGTGGAGACTGACCACTCACCTCACGAAGGAGGTCAATAGATGGTGAAAAGTTCGTCGGGATCTTTTTGCTTGGCCGCCTTCCAAAATACGACCTCTGGCTTGGTCGAGCACCAGTCCTGTGCGCACGTTGTGATGGCCACAATTTATTTATCTTTCCGGCATCTCCCGAATGCCTCTGCAGTGTTATGTAAAAATGACGTCAGTCGGGAAATTATGAATTCGAATCACGGCGAAACACTCACTGGCTTAGGTAAGCTAGTAGATTTTCATCCAGAATATTTTGAGTATGTCCAAATTTTTCAGAACAGAACTGAATTGTTGTCACAGGGACATCAATAATGAATTAATGTATATTATAGATGTCTCACAGAGACGAAACTGTATATATTTTTTTATTAAGGGAGAGTAGTATGAGTGTACATAGGACTTATAACCTATCATACGGCTGGCTTAAGTGATCACTTTACACATATGTAACGTTCGCCATTTTCACCCACGAATGTCTATTTTTGACAAATAAAGGCCGATTCATCGGCAATGAACGTAAATGAAATATAACGGTTCTACCAGTGACACCAAAATTTTTTTCACAGCGGTGCTACAAAGGCGAAATCTAGAAATTCAAAACAATGTGTCGGACTTGCTCTGATATGTCAATGTTTATTAAAAATCAAATGTCCAATTGTTACTGCGAAGGTAATGCCCGCCTGGCGTCAGCAGTATGTAGTCCGATTATTTCCATTGTCGGAGTTTCCTGACACAAGCACTTCCAGGACATTGGATTACGCAAAGTTCCATTGTTCAAATGTTACTGCGGGGTCAGCAGTTCTAGCAGAAGTGCTAACATCGCGCTACCCAATTTTCATCGTCCAATTTTTCTATTCTTACTGACCTAAGTACCACCAGTGACCAGTCGTGAACTAGATATTTAAAGTAAATCGTCAGCGATAGAAGTTCCCGACCGGAAGAGGAACGAACAAAGAGTCAGCGGGATATATAAACTGTACCCGCTTGACATTAAACTCTCAGACTCACTCAAGGCACATAGAGTTGCAAACTCTCAGACTCACTCAAGGTACATAGAGTCGCAAACTCTCAGACTCACTCAAGGCACATAGAGTCGCAAACTCTCAGACTCACTCAAGGCACATAGAGTCGCAAACTGTTCACATAGGATGTATGGCAACCCCAGCTGTCACAACAAACACTGACTCGACTCCGCGGCCGAAAACGTTCAGATTTCTCGGAAAACTTCAATTCTCTAGATTTCAGGACATGTGACAGTATTATTTCGCATTACCCGTAAATAGTCGAAAATGTTCGAAAATTTGGTAAATTATATAACAACTGAAGACCCCACGGCAAGAAGTTGTTAACTAACATTCAAGTCATTTTGAGATAATTAGACATTTGCATTTCGCCTTTGAAAAATATGTTTTATTGCTAATTCAAGATTAATTTTTATTGATTTATATCACTAAAATATCAGAAAAGTATTTGCAAAGTAAAAAAAACGCATTTATGCACAAAAAAATAAAAATATACTAAGTTTCCCAAAAAAATGTAGTTAACAACCATTTTTTCGCCTCTGGAAATCGTTTTTAATAGAATAACACCTTTTTAAAATTGGTAAAACACGAACATCAAACAACCCTTCAATTGCTATCCATTTTTACCATCAATTTCATTATCCAAAATTACAAAATACCTGGCGTGTTAATTAATAATACAAATCATGGTATGTACCATTTAAAATTATTGAAAAATAATATATAAGTACATATTATAATAGTCTTCAAATAAAAACAAATATATGACAGTACTGCCAGAGTAAAATTTATACTAACCATAAATATTCCAATCCAATTAAAAGGCGTGTTGATTTCAGAATGATGGCATGAACATGTTATTATCGAAGATAACATGTTCTTCCCATTAGCAACTGATTTGATTTTCATGAAAAAGTCTAGTTAACATGTTCATCCCTATGATTTGAACATGTTCTAATTATTTTTAAGTTCTGATCTTATTTCCAATGGAAAGAGCGTACATTATTTAGTTTAGAGGGCTTATTAACTCATTTTTGACAATAATGTTAGTTAACAACTTCTTGCCGTGGGGTCTTCAACTGTTAGCGCTGATTTCTGGCATGCATCCTGTTAAAAATAAAGAACCGCAACCTGATGACAAGTCTCGTAGAAACTATTCATTTGTAACATGTGTCGACCGCCCAAGATCTCTTGACTATTAGAGTGTGCATACGTCTAACACAAGACGGTAGCAAATTTTGTTTTGGGCAAACAAAAAATGTGTGACCGTTTTTGTTTAATGGAATGTGTCAAGTGAAGAATATAATTCGGCTAATGCAGTTACCCTGTTTTTCTGGAACATTTTAATTATATTAAACGAAATTGTCCCCCATACCTTTGGACATCTTTATGTTTGTAATTATCGATAATGTGCAAAGGCGCAGTGTTTTAACAAAATACTTACTTGCTTACCATCACAGGTGAGAGTGGCAGAGAGTGATATAGAGTGTCATACTCTTCTCTCCTGACACAGCTCTCGCCTCATCCACATTCATAAATCTTCACATACAAGCTCGACGAATGTTGAGGCTCCTAATAGGACCATTCTCCAGTATCTGGTTAATCTGCCCTCTCCTGTTGGTGTCATCAACACTTGCGTCATATATTTTTCTTATAATTCTCCATACCTTTCCTCAATCATTCGCTCAACATGCCCAAACCATCTGAGCGACTCTTTTTTCATTCTTTCAACTATGCTAAAATCAGTTTTACATTTTTTCCTACTCTATTAAACATATATACGTACAACTTTCGAAAATAATTTACTGGTAGAGTTCTTTTAATTTAAGAAAGACAATCGAATTAGTATCTGTAAGCCATGCGTGTTTTGTTGTTTATACTCGTAAACACTAACATAATGAAACAATGTGCGTCCTACGCACGGCTTATACATAGGTACTTACTAATTCGATTTTTTTTCTTAAATGGAAAGACCTATACCACATCTGTCAATTTTTTTTCGAAAAAAATAATTTTGCAGAGTAAAGACTGAGAATTCCGGGTTCGATTCCCGGTGAAGACACAATATCGAAATAAATTCCTGGTGAAGACACAATAAATCGAAGTGATATACTTAGGGTTTTCAACTTTTTTTACAAGAAATAAAGTATATTTAGGTCTAAGAAGAATATTAAACAGTATTTTAGAAAAATGAACAGTTTATTTATTTAATGTTTTAAATACATATTTTTTAGAGCTTCTCGCACAACTTATTAATTTACACTCTTTTTTAAAAACTTCATACGCCTCACCACAATTATAACTAAAATTAAAATAAACGAGGAGAAAAAAAATGAAAAAAATTCTTTCAGTAAATGCTGAGGTGGCGGGAACAGAAAGTAGATATGAGACAATTTTAGTAATATTTTTAAATTCTTCCGAGGTGTTTGCACTAATAAATGGCTCCACTTTGGGCCAGTACTTATTTCAAGAAAATCTTTGTCTTCGATACTTTTTCATAAATTACTTTGAAATTTGTTAATTCTGAATATAAATCATCCATACCAATATTTCTGTGAGCGTCTAAGTCTGAAACTATAGTATATGAAAATATAGTGTTACGAATTTTGATGCTGAAAACAGTATTTTGTATACTTTATTTTTGTTCAACAGTAAAAAGTATAATGTAGTGAAAAACAGTATGATACTGTTTTTAAGGCGTCTGATACACATGCTTCTTTAGTGGCACGTGAGCATGCGCAGTATCGACTTTGACAGTGGCATGCTTATTAGTGGCATGTGTGTACGCACATTGCTAGAAATGAGCATGCCACCTAGTGGCATGCTCAAAAATCAACCGCCGGTTGATTTATAAGCATGCCACTGTCATTCACCATAGAGAAGGGGTATCTTTGGAGCATGTGTGAACAGACTTGCTTATTTATGAGCATGCTTATGTCATTCGCGGGCTTCGCGGCTAGTATTATCGATGCGATCTTCTCAAACATTACTTTTCGTGACTTATTATAGGAATCACGAATGTCTGCGGAATACTCGGTCACCGTTGTGTAAAAATAATATAGTGAGAAATAATGTTTACGAAACTTTATTAATAGGCATGAATGATTCAAATCTTACAATAAAAATTATATAAACTAAAATCAAAAATGTGCGGATGGAAACTCGGGAACTTTTTTGATTTATTGGTTCACTTGAATTTTCTATTTCAGTTTGCAAAGTTTCCATTTTGAACAAGAGCGTCTCTATTCTATGACAAGAGCTTGCCACTAATAAGCATGTGTGTTTGATTGTTAGCTTTGGGCATGCTTATTTATGAGCATGCCACTAATAAGCATGCCAGTAATGAGCAAGTGTGTACAGTTGTTAGGGCATGCTTATTAGTGGCATGCTCATTAGCATGCCAGTAAAGAAGCATGTGTATCTGTACCTTAACAGTATAGTTGGCAACCCTAGATATACTAGACTTCAGTAAATCACAGTCAGTGTTTTTGTGATGTGTTTCGCTTCAGTCATTGAGGCTCTTGGCCAATTGAAGCGTTAAAAAATTCTAGTATTTTTTATGTACAGCTGTTCAATGTTCATCAACTAATTACCTTTAACTTAAATTAATTTATTAACGCTTTTAATAGCCGAGCGTAATGGTGCAATAAATAAATGCTAGCATTAACAGGTAGGTAAGTGGGTACATGTCCTCGCAACTGAAGAAACTTATTTCGATTTACGGGTATATTCGTAAAACATCGCTGATAAAACTAAAACTACATTATATGTAGTGATTGATTGTGGTGATTTGATGTATCTACTAAAAATTGTATCAGGCAACGTCGACTGTCCTGAACTATTAAATAGACTAAAATTCCATGTTCCCTGTAGATCTCGTAGACACAACCCAGTCTTTCACATTGATTTTACCTCATCCAACTATCGTCGGAATTCATATTTCTTGAGGGTATGCGATGCATTCAATAGACTGATAAGATTATTGAATATTCATCTGTTCGAGTGCAGCCACCCAAGATTAAGAAAAATTTTGAGTGCTGAATTTTTTTCCACGTAATAATTAAGTTTCTTTTTCTTTTGTTAAAATTTTTTATTCTTTCTTTCTATATAATTAATATGCCTTAGTACACCATAAATATTTATCATTACTGACATATTTCTGTTTGTTTAAATTTTTTATTCTTTCTTTCTATATAATTAATATGCCTTAGTATATCATAAATATTTATCATTACTGACATATTTCTAAATGTGGAGACCTGTAATTGGCCATCTATATTGTATCAATGTTTTCTATGCTTTTTTTTGTGTTGTTGGTCTTCCATAAACATTAAATAAATAAATAAATAAATAAATATTGTACCTACATCGAAAATGGTTTCGAACGATTAGGTACGGATGCAAGTGATTGCTCGCTGAAGTACAGATAATGATTATAGTTGCCAATCATCTTTATATACATCAATTAATCGTACAATCACAATCACGGTTGATCTCATGACTAATGTTGTTAAACGAGAGAGGCGGAAATATAGTGTCTGGCATATTATTTAACCGGTTGACTGGTACTTATTACAGAACTGGGAACCACGATGGTGGAAAATGCTTATTTTGCGATCGAAAAAGTCAAATTTTAACATAATTGTCGAAAAACTGTTATAATTATATGATAATTGTCAATATAACAATAGTCAGCATATCGATTGAAAAAGAATTAAACAAAGCATTATTGAAATTCCACAATATTACAATATGGCAGTTAAATGGATTCAAAAAAAAAACGTGATCATAGTCACGAATTCGACAATTTGGTCCCAATTCTATAATAAAATGTTAAGTATTTTTTAAGGTTTACTAACTTCAAACCATCAACAAAGGTATTACGGATTTTTAATGAACTAGCTTCATGTCATGAAAAATAATTTTGAGTGATTAATTATTTTTTATACAAAATGCCGAACGGCAACCTAGACATACTGGATTTGATGTACTCTAAGTAATAAAAAGTACTAATGTTTAAAAAAAATCTTTATACTAACGCATGTCCTATTTTTCACACCTTATGATGTATAAACTTCGGCTCGAGAACGAATTCTGTCTCGTCGCTACATTACATTTTTCAATGTTTAAACTTAAGTGTAATGTTTTGATCGTGCTTTGAGACAATCCTGTAATTGATTATAGTATTTAAAGCTTTCTGTGTTTAAAGTACATTTTTATTTTTTGCTTAATATTAATGGTCTTTTTTCAAATTAACAAAATGCTGATATTCCGTATCCATATCTGGCTTATGAGATTTGGGTAACACCTACAATTTTTCTTACTCAATTTCACCTACAAAAATTAACATGTGACAATGCACGATTATTAACCGGTCGGATGCCGGCCGTACGTAACGCGGAATGTACCCTGACTGCCGCGCAATTTCGCGCAAGATTGCTGTTTTTAGACACTTTTTTGTGACGGTTATATTTATGTAAAAATCAACAATAATCGCTAAGAAATTGCAGTTTCTGGTTTGTCAATAAAGGTGCATACTTCAATAATTACTTATATTTCAATAATTACTCGTACAATAATTACTTATTCATTAATTATGAAAATTAGTAACGAAATTTACTGTCAGAAATGTACGCACATGTTATCGAATAAAACCGTGGAAGCAATAACACTGAATATATTGTATTTCAAATTTTCGTTCTAAATATATCAAAGAATATAAAAATACTTAATTATAACACTTTTTTAACAGATAAATAAAAAAATTAATGCGCAGTTCGAAGAGGACATTTAGAATGATTTTTTGATCGATTTGCGCGGCAAATCGATCAAAAAATGACAAATAGAACTCATTCATTCAAAAACTTGAGATACAACCATTGATGAGCTTTAAAAAAACCATAAATGCAGGTACAGTTGCCGGCAAACTTCTTGAAATTCTTTGGCGTAGTAGGGGAATGCGCAGAAGACAAAATTTGTGTCTCTTTGGTGGAATGGTGCATGCGTAAACTTCCCCCCACTACGCTGTAAAATTTCAAGATGTTTGCCGGCTACTGTACAACAGGCCAAATTCGCATACGTGTCTAGGGAGCGCAGATCTGCGCTCCGGCACACAGAGGGTACAAAAGTTTTCGCGCAGATCTGCGCTCCGGCACCCGACCGGTTAAACAGAAATAAATAGGTTGAATACCAACATATTATTCAACTTTTACTTGTCAATATCTTCATCTGAAGGAATCATTAGAGACAAAAAAGAAGCACGTGGATACCAAGGTAAACAATATCGCTGAAGCGAAAATTGCATATGATGGGATACACAAAAGACCTAAAAATAATCTTGAATTATACCCTCGATCCGCATCATGAGACCTTCATTCAGCAGTGGCTTTCTAATGGTTGATGATGATGATCTACGTCAGAGATCAAGTTATCCGCTTAAGCAATTAAAGGTGCATAAGAGGTAGACAGATGCAACTCTATGCAGAGTGTAAAGGAGCTAACCCACAACACTCTACAGATAGATTCCTGCCCAAATGTTGAGTTGAAAATAATCTAGTATCATTTCAATACTATTCAATAAATAATATATACTGTATACAGGGTTATTTGAAAAACATTAATAACCTCGCAGGACTATATTCCCGCTTTGATTATGAGTCGAAAATGTTCACGCTATTATAACCTATTGATAGTTAAGGAGATACGCGACATCAAAGTTTGCATTTTTTTTTCAATATTTCTGACTTATTTTTTGTAAAACGTTGGATTATCATTACAGTAACATATATCGAATATGAAAAATTCATTCCCTTTAACATAAGTCAAATAAAAAAATAAAAACCTTCGAATTCCAATTGGAAACATTCCAATTGGAATTTTTCATTTCATTTTATTTAACTTGTATTGAAACGAATGAGTTTTTCGTTATTGATATGAGTTACTGAAATGATAGTCCAACGTTTTACAAAAAATAAAACAGAAATATTGAAAAAAAAAATGCAAACTTTGATGTCGCATATCTCCATAACTATTGATATTAGGTCATGATAGCTTAAACATTTTCGACTTATAATCAAGACAGAAATATAGTCCTGCGAGGTTATTAATGCTTTCCAAATAACCCTGTATACTATTTATTGATATGTAGGTACATGACAAACTTAGATTTAATGCGTTCATATTATCACATTTATTTAGTTCTCACATATACTCTTTCTTTAAATTAAATATAATATACAAAGAGAACACACATAAGAATTAAGAATATATATAAGAATCCTTATCAAAGTTGTAGGAGAATCCTGCTTCGGAAAACCCCTTCAGAGATATGGAACTAAGACTAACTAATTAGTTAATTACCAGGATTATCAGAAACATCCAAACCAATGCTCCGCATACGAGGGCAGACCCGCCTCTTACCCGGGACCGTTTTATAAGCAAAAGCTCCGCAATCAGTCCCTATCATTCGCCGCCTGGTTGGCATTTTTTTAATGCTAAAAGCAACCGTGCGTCCCGTTGTTGTAAAAAAATCTGGGCCGAGCGGCTGCCATTCAAAATTTGCCCCCATAACACAGATTATAAAAATGTTACAAAAAATATACAGAGAACGAAAAAATCAAATACAATATATAATTCCCTTGTGAGAAGCAAAACGGAGCGGGGCAACTGAGGGGACCGGAAGACTGCACTCAGGGGGAAGACAACACAGAAAGAAAGACATGTGACTTACCTTGGCCGGCACACACGACCCAGGGGCAGCAAAAGCACTAATCCATCAACGTCGAACCAGCTGTTGGGACCTCTGAAGCCATGTATTCACTAGGGGACAAATTGTCCCTCAACAGCACGCGCGGCATAGAGTCTACGTGACGTTGCAACGTCGTGCACTGTTCCGCGACCTCGCGCATACATAGCGCGGCATTTCTACGTGCCGTGGCAACGTTGCCATGCGCACGGTACCCGAGCGAGCTCACTGCAACATTCCGCGGAGCGTCAGTACCACGTGGTATGTTTACAAGTGAATACGCATGCGCTGTATCTGTCAAGATGACAATGTGGGGAAACGAAATTGTTCTTGAACTCATCGAGCTGTATAGATCGAAGATCGCATAGAATATCCGACCTTCTTTCTCTTTGCAGTAAATTATTTCGCATCCACCACCTTTTTCTCCTCTTACGTTTCGATAAACTCGTTAACATAAATGGATACGCAGCTGTCATCATAACCTCATAGGGCGACATTTTCGCGACGTGTGGAAAACAATAATTATTTGCAAAAAGGGCCTTTTCAATAATATTTCAATAATATTCAATTTACTACAGTAAAACCTCGTTAATTTGAAATTGCGACCCAAAAAAACATTTCGAATTGCGCGGAACCCCGTTTTCGCTAAATGACGAAGTGTAAATATATACAGTTGCCGGCAAACTTCTTGAAATTCTTTGGCGTAGTGGGGGAATGCGCAGAAGACGAAATTTGGGTCTCGTTGGTGGAAAGGTAGATGCGCAAACTTCCCCCCACTACGACGTAGAATTTCAAGATGTTTGCCGGCTACTGTACCGCAGCTGTCATCATAACCTCATCGGCTGACATTTCTGCGACAAGATATGTGAGTCCCGGTGTGTACACGTCAAATGACCGCGTCATTGTCCCCGAAACATGAACGTAGATGTTCATGCGACATGCCGCGCGGAATGCTGCGCTGTTTGTCCCCTAGTGAATACATGGCTTAAGGATCTCCCACGTGCTCCGCATAATTTCAGGATTATCGATCACACCGCGCAACAATCGATAAAAATGCGTAATCAAATACACACATACCATCTAGTCTCTAAGCTATTGTAGCCAAGCATACGCTAGAGCAGCGATACTCAACCTTTTTTTCTTCGGGTCACTTACATATGTTTGCTAAGTTACGCGGGCCGCATTATTATACTGATATGACGCAAAAATAATTCATATAGGGAAAAAAACTATGGGTAGAAACCCGTTTGTTTCAAGATTACGGCACCGCCACTTGATTAGTCAACAAATATTTTTAACTATAACAGAATGATAATAATACTTATCGCTTATCAGCATACCAGCCAATGATATATATATTTTTTTTATTTATTAGACACTAACGGGATAATAGGTACATGATAATTAAAAAGAGATGTTTAAGTAGTAAGAAGAAAAATATAATTTTATTATCCACTAGCTGTTTATATCCGGCGTTGCACGGGTTAAGGATTAAGTTTAAAATGAATTTGTGAGGGTAAACAAAAGTTAGATACGAACGGTATAGATTTGCATCGAAAATATACCAGTGGAAGGGTATAGGGTAAAAGAATAGGGAGAATTGTCGGATATGTTACCCGCCGAGTCCTTAAGAATAAGTTTCCGAATTTTGAGTCCGATCGGTCAAATGATACAGATTTGCATCGAAAATATATCAGCGGAGGGGAAGGGTTGAAAGAATAGGGAGGAAATGTCAAATACGTTACCCGCCAGTTCCTAAAGAATATGTTTCCAAATTTTGAGTCCGATCGGTCGAAAGGTACAGATTTGCATCGAAAATATGTCAGGTGGGGGGGACGGGGTAAAATAATAGGGGGAAATATCGTCTATGTTCCCCGCCGAGTCCTAAATAATAAGTTTCCAAATTTTGAGTCCGATCGGTCAAACGGTACAGATTTGACAGACAGATAGACAGACAGACAGACAAACATTAAGTTTTATAGGATAATATAGATTACCATTTAACACTAGAAGCGCCGCCGTCCCATTTTTGTCCCATCCGCAAGTTTGATCGTCTATAACTTTTTTGTTTTTTTATTTAGGTCGGTGAAACTTTTTGTCTTCTAGTAATTTTATGTATTTATATAATTTTAAATGTTTTCAATTTTATAACAAGAATAGTTTATTAAAAAAAATAAGATATACCTAGAAGTGCCGCTTGTCCCATTTTTGTCCCGTCATTGTTTCGACGTAGACAAAGATGAAAATTATGTAATAAATGCGTTTCCTTACTTTGGAAAAGATGATAATAGACCAAGATAATAAATAGACAAAAAAATAGCTTGTTGGTCTTGTGGTTAGAACACTCGCCTCGTGATCCAAAGGTCGCGGGTTCGAACCTCACTCTAGGCTAGCAAGTTAGTCCTATTTTCATAGCACAAGCGTTTAGCTTAGTTTGAATATAGTAAGAATATTGATGTGAAACGTATTCCGTGTTCTTCGCATCTCTATTTTTTTATTCTTTAAATAATAATAATAATAATAATGAGCATTTAGGTGATTGGGTTGTGAAGAAATTGATGGAGCCGTACATCAATAAGGGCAGAAACGTTACTTGTGACAACTTTTTCGCTTCACTTTTGTTAGCGAAATATTTGAAGTCCAAAAATACTAGTATTGTAGGCACAATCAATAGAGCTCGCAGAAAAATACCCGTATCCGTGAAGACCGCAAAAGAAGATTTGTACAGTATGTATGTGCTAAAAACCGGCGATACATCATTGACTGTTTATCAGGCTAAATCTATTAAAAATGTTCTAATGCTCAGCACTATGCATTCCAATATAATAAACTCTAGTTCAAAGAAAAAACCTGAGACGATATTATTCTACAACAGCTCGAAATATGGAGTACATGTCGAAATATACAGTATGACTCGTAAATGTTGAGTAAAAGCAGCCTCAAGACGTTGGCCAGTTTATACATTTTATAATTTGTTAGATTTAGCGAGTATAAATGTGTGAGTGTTATATAAAATAATCAACAACAGAAAAATTAAACGCAGAGACTTTTTATAGAAGATTGGGAGAAAATTATATGTCTAGTAGAAAAACAACTATTCCGAGAGATTCCATACGAGAGAGAAAAGATAAACGAACAAGGTGTCAGGTCAAGTCAAAATGCTCAAATAATAAGTCCTATGAGAAGTGCCACCTGTCAAAAAAAAAACTGTCTGCAATAAATGCACAGGTAAAAAATATTATTTATTCGTTAATTGCTCTACACATAATGATTACTAGTTAACAAATATTTGATGATTTGTTACGGTTACAATTACTATGCGAGTAGCGATGATTTTGATACTAAACCAAAAACATTAATATAATAATAATAATAAGTTTTTTTATTCATTTTTTAGTCTTGTGTTTACAACTCCATTGCCTGGCTAGTAAGTATAACATTAGACTTTGAACTCATAATTTGTTACGTATTTGTTTTTCAGACAATAAGGATTTGATTTAAGTTAATTAATAAACGTGTTTTAAATACATTTATTTAATTTTTTATATTTATGTTATCACAAATTTATATAACACATTTTTTATAAGCTTATAACGCCCCACTTGGTGACACCTGTTCTGGGGCAGTTATAATTAACAAATCACTGTAATAACAATATTATTGAAGAACAATATAAAAGAAAAATGTATACATATATAATAATTCTATATTACAATTATACATATTATATAAAATATTTATATAGAATAAAAGTAGTTTTTATCATAACTTTAATGCCTTATACCAATATCATTATAATAAATAGAATGGGACAAATATGTCCCCGATGGCGATTCTAGGGGGGTCTTAATCTTCGGCGCTTCTAGTGTTAATTGAGATGCAAAAAATTGTATCAATTTTGTCCTATACACAGTTAAGTTATCAGCAAAAATGTCGGCCGAGTCTGCATATTCATTCCCTATTGAGTGTAGTCTGGCGATTACAGATTTTGCTAATGCATTAGTTCTGACATTTCCACTATAATAGAATGCACAATAAATGTGGCTAACTTGGTGGTTTGCCCCAACGAGGCTCGATCAACCGACCGTTGCTGAACTAGGCGAATGTTTTACCATTAAACCACTATATAAAGTGGAGAACCTTTAACATGAAAATGTTTGTTATGTAAAATCTGTTAACATCCAAAAATACTCGTATTCTGGTCCCTACAAAAGGCTGTGAATTTCATATATGTACAAGTACTCATTTGTTTTCAACTTGAAACAAAAACTAATTTAACGTGAAAATTTTTCTCATTTTAGAAGAACAATGTTTACTTTTTATGACTTAATGACTCGACATTCTCTTGATTAGGAGGACATCTAATGATTAATAAGAATTTAATTTTCCTCACACCACCCTTGGCAATTTTTAAACATTATCTTTAGTTTAGAAAATTTCTTTGAAAACATCTTTGATACCCGTGGTTTTATTTGAAACAATTTTAAATATCAAGATATATTTTAGACGTTTCACAGAGACGAGGCTATTTTTATGGGGAGGAAGGTATGGAAGCCTTTGGCTTACCCTTTAGACCTATTATACGGCTGGCTTAAGTGATCACTTTACATAATTTAAAGTTCACCAATTCCTCCCAAGATTGACCACCAAATGTATTATTTATGCAACTCGTTTCACTTTGACTTGCGATAACGCCATCTGTGGTTGAAAATCGCCATCCCCATGAACCCGTATATAGATGTCGCCGCTGGTACATAAAATATTCTGAATTAAAAATTAATAAACTTACATTATTTATACAGGGTGTACCAGAGCTAGCAGCAGAAACTTGGCAGGTAGATTCCTGACTATCAATAGTTATGGAGATATGCAATATCAAAGTTTGCATTTTTTTCAATATTTCTTACTAATTTTTGCAAAAAGTTGAATTATCATTACAGTAACTTATGTCGATTATGAAAAATTCATTCGCTTTAATACAAGTCGAATAAAATGATAAAAACCTTGCAAAAATTGAAAAAAGTAATTTTTTACAAGGTTTTTATCATTTTATTTGAGTTGCGTCAAAGCAAATGATTTTTTCATAATCGATATAAGTTACTGTAATGATAGTTCAAATTTTTTGCAAAAAATAAGTCAGATATATTGAAAAAAAATTCAAACTTTGATATTGCATATCTCCATAACTATTGATTTTAGGTCATGGTTGCTTGAACATTTTAGACTCATAACATAAGTCAGGAATCTACCGGCCAAGATTCTGCTGCTAGCTCTGGTACACCCTGTATAATGGTGGAAATAAAATATAATGGTAGAAAAATATTTAAATAATGGTGAAATATAATATAATACACACTAATAGGTATTTGATATTTGAATACCTACTTTTATGAGCATGAAATTTAATCCAATTATTAAAATTTTTAATAAAGAGAAAACGCTTTGTATAAAACCACTATTTATTGAATAATCGACACGTTTCGGGGTCATGGTCCCTTTGTCAGGACACATAATGGACCATTGGCCCCGAAGCATGTTGATTATTAATTAAAAAGTGGTATTATGCAAAATCGTTTTCACTTTATACAGCAGAAACTTGGGCGGTAGATTACTGCCTATGTTGTGAGTCTAAAATGTTCAAGCAACCATGACCTAATATCAATAGTTATGGAGATATGCAATATCAAAGTTTGTATTTTTTTTTCAATATTTCTGACTTATTTTTTCCATAAAGTTGAACTATCATTACAGTTACTTATTTCGATTATGCAAAATTCGTTCGCTTTAATACAAGTCGAATAAAATGATAAAAAACCTTGCAAAAATTGAAAAAAGTTTTTTTTACAAGGTTTTTATCATTTTATTTAAGTTGTATTGAAGCAAATGAATTTTTCATAATAGATATAAGTTACGGTAATGATAGTTCAACATCTTGCAAAAAATAAGTCAGAAATATTGAAAAAAAATGCAAACTTTGATATTGCATATCTCCATAACAATTAATATTAGGCCATGGTTGCTTGAACATTTTAGACTCGTAACATAGTCAGGAACCTACCTGCCAAGTTTCTGCTGCTAGCTCTGGTATACCATGCATAATAATAATGTTACAACAAAATTATTTTGCTATCATTGTAGATACCATTTGAAATTTACATTTAAAAACATGCAGTTATTATACATACATAATATCTAAGTACTCGTACACAAAATTTTTTGCGATTATGTTATGTGTAAATTAATATTTTATTGAATATCTAAAACAATCGAAGGTGGTTAACGCTTAATGAAAGGATCATTAGAAAAGAAAGCTACTGTTTTATAATTACGATAAACGTAACCTTTGACGGGTACCTATTAACATGACGCCTACAAATTACACACATAACATTCTTATATGTAAATCGGTAATTCAAACTTAAGAAAAATAATTATGGTTGTTAAAAAGAAATTTCTTATTTTATAATGGTCAGGTCGTCTCGATTTTTCTAATAGATTTCTCCCAAAAACAAAGAAACACACCGTAAACATGTTTTTACGTAAAAGACAAAGCAAGTTGTATAATATATATATTAAAAAAACCATTTCTAATTACGTGCAATAAATTAAGCAAGATGATAATTTGGTAATAATTTGTAAGTTAATAAAGCTCGCTTATTTTTTACGTCATCTTGTTCATAATGTACAAAATACGCTTCGTGCCTTTTTTATAGAATGTTAAAAAAACGGACACATTTCAGTTTAGTCATAAGCAGGAAAATTCTTAATTTGCAGAAAGATGCATCGCACCATCGCGAGCCTTCCTAATGACAGATCCACGCGCGGCTAGCGGCCGGCCGGGACACACGGGAAAGTGATATCTTAAAAAGTTCTCGGTCGAGAATACGAGCGGCCGACGATATCGCGTCGCCGCTTTCTACTCGGTCGTGTTTTTTCGCTGTGGCAACTCTCCCGCGCGGGCGCCCGCGCTGGTAGGGCAGATTTTGAATGTCGGACGCATGACAGAACCAAGATGGCGGGGAGGCGAGCCCCCCCAGCCGCGGATCAAGTGGACGATGAAGATGCTCCATTATAAAAGGCAAACGCGCGTCCACATCATCGCACTCTCACCCCGACATTTCGGTGTTAAATCAACCTAAACAACATGAATACATTCGCAGCGGTAAGTGAAATAATACAGTTTACAAACTAACTAACCAAATGTCATGCGCTAACATCGTCGTCTGTTTTCGTTTAGATATTATAAACTTTTTAACTGAACAACGTTCGAATCAGTGGCCTAAATCAATATTCAGTGAATTAATATGTATTTTTATAATATATACATTCGTCATTGCTCATTAATTTATATTTTTATAAACAAAACAAAGTTCGATGAAAATCAGTGGCCTAAACCAATATTCAGTGTATTAATATGTATTTAACATGGTTTAATTAATATATATTCGTCATTCCTCAACAAATACTTATTTATAAATAAAACACAAGTGATTCGATGATTCATATAAATTTTCTACTAATTTAAAACGGCCGGGAAAAATCTAAAAAACTAAATGTGTAATTTTTCTGTCTACGTTTCGCGGAGAAAGTATTTTGAAAATGTGTTCCGTGTTTAGAAGTGTTGCCCTGTGTTAAATCTTTGTTTTTTTTTTTAAATCCAGTGATACTTGATTAAGTGCTATCGATTGATATATAAATATGCAAATCATGTTGTGGTCATAAATTAGAAAGTACCTACCTACCTTCGTAAGTTTAGCGGTCTCGCGTGGACACAACAAAGTTTTTTGTTAAACTTGTGTACGGATTGTCGTGGCCAGTTTCTGTAATTTTTTATTAACCCGTCATGAATATGTATTAGCCATCAATCACATCTTCGGGCGCGCTACATTCTAATGAATTGGATTATTATTTTCATTAGGTTCATTTCAATTCGATTTGTTACTTTTACACATTTATATTTTATATAAATATCCGCTTTAAATGGTAACATATAATATATTTATATAATCCATTATATTAAACTAACACTGTAACATTTATAATTATATCTGTAATGATATAATTATAAATGAATGCATTGTTAGAATCAAGACACGCTTCGCGAATTTTCCGGAAAAATGTGAAAATATTTATCTCTCTCATTTATCTAATGTTACAAAATACCTTCCCTAGATGCATTTTTTATTGTTGATTTCTTAAAAGAAAATGGGCAAGTTAGTATGAGAACCGTGACAACTTTGTAAAAACATGTTTTCTATATGAAGATGTTGTTTATTTGGAGTTTAGCAAAGAAAAAAATACTGTCCTAACTGAAACCTTTCACGTTAGGGTATCACTTATTTTTAATCTCAATTATTTTTTTTAGCTAAAATTGTTAAATAAATTATATGATCTTTGAATTTGAGTTTTCCGGGCTATTCTGCTGCCTTTCTATGACCCATTGCAGCTTCCATCTTTTGATGTATTGTGACAATATCAGCACCGATGACGGACCTTGCAATGGGATTCGAAACACCGTCCATTAAGGCCGAAGAAAGGTGGCAGAATATCCCAGAAAAATCAAAACAGAAGATTCTGAGCGGCCGTGAAACCTAAGAACATTTTAAAATCCTATGATTTTCTTAATAAATTCTATTAGAAATTCTGTCGTTATTAGTTGATGTGCAAATTATCCTTTTAATTTCTTGATAAATGCTATTTTTATTAATTTTTTAAATGTGATTTTATTGTAGTCCACACAGTTTGTTAAGAATATTTCTGGTCTTTAAATATAATCATATAAATATCATTTTCATTAAATAAAACAAATCAAAAGTGTGAGTTGCCTTTATAGCATTGGGTACGCAATAATTTAACCCACATTCGTAGTCACTCATAAGGCTTTATTTCCTAATATCTCTAATCTTCAGTTCTGTCCATAAAATAAGATTACAAAGCATTGCTTTGTATCCAGCCGTATCTGATGGCCAGATAAAAACGGGATTCCATTTAAAAGTCTGATTCTCATGCACGCCAACGAAAACAATAGATGTCGCAACAATCCGCATTGTAAATTACTTTCTCATCGCCGATTCGCCTCTTCGAACCATCATCAGCGCTGCGGGCTTCCTCCATCATTAACCCCCCCACCCGTAACCTCAGACGAGATGCTGCTCCAAGAGGTCATCCCATCTCTGGTCCATATCGTGATGTCCCTTTCACTTTGCGCGGCATCAGCTGGACACGCTCTTTACGTGTGTTCAGCCTCTTCCCACACAGCCTCACTCCGCTGGTCATCATCATTATGAAATGTTATATAAAAAGCTCCATTCGTACGCGAAATTAACTGGGTAGAGAAAAAATCTGGGTCTTCACAATGAGATTTCGAAATAAATTTGGCGTTGAAGTCATTTTAATATCCAATTTAACATTACGCCACGTACCAGTATTGTGTCTAATGATTACTCAGATCAAAAAATATATCATAACATCCCATCGATTTCAATGAATCAATTAGATATTACACATGGTGATTGTTAGATTTGTGTTCAATTATACAACAATTGATAATTCGTAGTAGGCAATCACTAGAAACTAAACCGCCAACAGTTAAATACCTGTTACTAATCATAATTACAATCGAATACCAATAAGTCGCAATAATATTGATATTAATAGGATTATTGCTGCTTTTATGACACTTCCACCGTACATATATCAAGAAATAAACACAGTTTCAACATTTCCGTCGTAAATATTGATTTATCAAACATTGTCTTTGAGTTAAAGCCATTTACATAACGAATGTGACATCCAATAATGTAAACATGCTACCGAATCGTTAAAATTGGACATTAATATGTTTAATATGGTAATTTTTTTATAACCTGCCTATTTTCCATATTAATGACGTGAATATTGTTGTCAAAACTCATAAAACACTTGGCAATTTTGGCAGATATACATAATTAAGTGTATACAATATCTAGATATTCAGTTTGCATATTAGTAGTATTATCGATACTGCAGTATATAAATTAGTTTTTTTGATTATTTAGCAGCCGTTTTTCAACCACTTTTGGATAGTAGTCTTTTTTGCATCGTTTTTCAATATTCTGTAGATTTTTATTAGTCCAACGCTGGGGCAAACCACTAGATGGTGACGCACGTTCAAAAATTTTCCTTCCTCTGAGCATATTGCAAATTGATTTTATTTGCCTATTATATTATTTGTTTAATCTTAATTATATTTAGGTATAGTATAGTTAAATTGTGGTGATTCTGTTGAACTGTGTTCTAATTGGGTGTCTCCTGCTTCCACAGTTCGCCGTTTTGGCTTTGGCAGGATGCGCCTTCGCCGAGCCTCCATCAGGCTACAACTACAATAGGCCGAGTGGAGGGGGTGGTGGAGGCGGATACTCCATCGGAGGTGGCGGCGGCGGCGGCCTCATCGGAGGCGGCGCCTACCAGGCAGTCAGCTCCGGCTACCAGACCTCCGAGGGCCAGCAGGTGGATCCCCAACTCCTGGAACAAATCAAGCAGATCCTCCTCCGCGAAGAATCCCAGTCGGGAGGCGGTGGCGGAGGATTCGGCGGTGGACACGGAGGCGGATCTATCTCGTCTTCCTACGGAGTACCTTCCTCGTCTTACGGAGTTCCCTCGTACAACTCGAGAGTCGTAGGCATCTACCTTGAAGGCGTCCGTCAGGCCCTCCAGGTCGCGCAGTACGAGCAGCAAGGAGGTGGTGGCCACTCTTCCGGAGGATACCCCGCGGCCAGGCCTTCAGGATCTTACGGAGCTCCTTTCTAAACTCCCCGCCTTCACGACACCTTAAACAACATCGAACTATATCCTTTTAACATCGAAATAAGATCTACTGGATATCCATACGTCCCATTTATTGTCTAATGGTTATCTATGGACTGCCTAGAAAACATCGTAAGAATTTCGTTTGAAACATCTGGTGTTTTCCAAGGATGTGAACTTGGTCCTAGCGCCCTTCCCTAGCCAATTTATCCCGCTCCTCCCCCCTCCTTCCCAGTGCCCCTCCATTCATGACGAACGCGCAGAGTGCAACATTTGTATAAAGCATTTTACCATTTAGTTTTAAGTTTTATTAATTTTATATTTATATTTATGAAAAAATAGAAAATACATTTGCCACCGTTAAAAAAACAAACATTCTTTTTATTTGACTATCGTACCGCAGTTAAAAAATATATATCAATATCTCTCATGATCAACATACATTATCAGCTCAATGTTTGAGACAGACGAAAGGTGCATATTGTGATGTGACTTTTCTATCGATAGTTTGATGGACGTCTTATGGACTCCTGTACAATGACGTGATAAGATATTCAATATGTTCTAATAATTTCTCATGTGATGGGGATATGCTGTATTCGATTTAATAAACAGCAATGGTCTCCTCTCTGGTAAGCCAGGTTAATCCAGTGTCTCTCAGTGAAAGTCATATTTCAGGTTTGTTAGCTGTGAAGAATCAATTTATTTTTTTCAGTTGTTAGACGAATTGATTTTTATTGGCCTCCTTACGTCTTGCAACGATGAAAGTGCAGTACCCATATACTAATGACCTTCGTCGACTCTTTTTGATAGCTGTATAGTCCAATACGACAACCTCACAGCTGTAGCAGTTTCCTTCATTTCATTTTAATACTGTAACGATTATCGTGGGTTTTTTGCACATCTTCGGCATTTACCGCCATATCCCCTGTTTTCGTTGGGTTCTTCCTACTGGTCACGTCAATATAGGATGTCTTCATCTATTTTACAGGTGACTTATTAACAACTTAAAATAAAAGCAATGAAACGTTATGAGTCATGAAAATATAACATTTATATTGTGGCTGTATCTGACCTACCTAAAGATCTCTTAGATTGACCAAATTACCGCTGAAGCCATTACTAAGACGCACGAACAACTAAGAAAAGTAATAACAACTATAAAACAAAGGAACGTGCTTCGTACACGTTCTCTGCAATCTATTAATGCAACTCATCATGCAGGGAAAGATAGAATGCAGCAAACAGAAAAAATTATCTTGGTTGCGTAATCTTAGAAAGTGACTCAATATCCAAAAAGCTGATCATCTTCTTGTGTCTTGTTCGTTCAACAGAAGTCGGCTTTCCTCACTTCATTTACTGCGCTCCAGGAAAGCTCTGCACTGCAGTAGACTAGACAAAAAATGGCCCGAGGTTCTTCGGCCAAGGTGTTCTTCTACTCCCTAGGCCCCGATTTCCAGCAATATGAGTAAGATCTGATAATTCTCTGGATATCTCATTACATGTTTGAGATATTTATGTTTTCAGATTTTAATAACCTAATTCTTCCGAACCATATCTTTCTTTTATATTTGTATTTCTATCCATCCAGCTTATTTTGAGCATCTTGCACTCAATAGAAAATGGTATACGAAGAAGAAAAAGTGTGAAGTGAAAAATAAATAAGTGATGGCTATACTCGTGTTTCGTGCGGTTAAAGATAAATGGTCTGAACTATCTTTTTTTACGAACATTAGAAGAAAGCAATAATTATGTTAATCGTACTTAATAGGCCAGACCTATGCGATGATACAATATTTCCCACGGTTATTTATTAAGAATTATATTAGAATTATATATACAATACGCAGCGCTGAAATTGGTCATTTCATGTAAGTATGTATGGGTACAATAATTATTTATTACCTACTATAGGCGCTTCGCGCCTGCATCTTTAGATTCGCTCCAAATTCTCATCGCATCGTGCCAGATTCACAGATGACTTTCAAATCGGCATTTCAATTCTAGAGAAGTTGTTGCAATGCATATTGATAATGCATGTTTTATTTGAGAATAATCCATTCTTTAAAAAAAAGTGTTCGCGGATACTGCTGAGAAGTTGTGACAATTCCTAGTAGGGCATTATTCCAGGTTATAGGGTTACGAGGTTCTAAATTCGATTCCTAGGGATGTCATAACACATTTCTCAACAAAACTTCGTCACATTATGACCTCCGTATGAATATGAATGATACCAAGGTGACGATAAATCATATTAGGTCCTTACATATGAAATTGACGTTTAGTATGGGAGGAACATAAAGCCGATTTTTTTAATTATAATATATTTATTTAATCAAAGTATGTACCATTGCTATCTATGCACTTTTGCCATCTCATAGGTAGTTCATCGATCCCTTTACTATAAAAACCATTCGGACGGGAATCAATAAAATCTTTGAAGGCGGTTTTGACTGCCCCATCGGAGTTGAATTTTTTCCTTTGCAAGAAGTTATCCAAATTTCGAAAAAAATGGTAATCTGTTGGGGCAAGGTCCGGAGAGTACGGTGGATGTCTTAGACATTCCAATTGAAGCTCCTCTAATTTGGTAGCCGTCTGTTGTGCAGTGTGTGGTCTAGCGTTATCATGAAGCAGCAGTGGCCTAGAGCGATTAACCAGCCTCGGTTGTTTAGCAGCTAGCTTTTCCATCATGGTTTGCAGTTGCTGACAATAGACATCTGCCGTAATCGTCTGGCCAGATTTAAGAAAGCTGTAGTGAACGACACCAGCACTAGTCCACCAAACGCTCACAAGTAACTTTTTTGGAGTCAATTTTCGCTTGGGGCATGGTTTGGCTGGTTCGGCAGGGTTCAGCCATTGCGATGAGCGCTTCCGATTATCGTACAGGATCCACTTTTCATCACAGGTAATGATTCGATTTAAAATCACTTCATTATTGTGCCGGTTGAGTAATGCAACGCAGCAGTCAACGCGCGTTTGTTGATTTGCTTCACTCAATTCGTGAGGTACCCACCTTTCAAGCTTTTTTACCTTACCAATGTGCTTCAAGTGGATTAAAACAGTTTTATCACTAACACCGCAGCCTGCAGCTAACTCGGATGTGATTTGCGATGGATCCGCTTCCACAATGGCCTTCAATTCTTCATTATCAACTTTGGTCTCTGGCCGTCCACGGGGCTTGTTCTGCAGGTCGAAATTTCCAGAACGAAAACGTTGGAACCAAAAACGCACTGTGTTTTCTTTTGCGGCACCGTCGCCATACACATCATTAATCCTTCGAGCCGTTTCTGCAGCACTGGTGCCACGGTGGAACTCGTACTCGTTAATAACGCGATATTTCAAGTTTTTCATTTTATAAACTGAGTGACGCAAAGAAAAAAACAATTGAGGAAAAAACAAATGAATTCTAATTTTCAAAACTCAAATACATGAGTAAATAGCTGTATAAATTTGGATTTGGAATTCCTAACCAATGAGAAGATATTTGAGATCAAATTTGCCAGTACGGAAAAACGCCAATTTCATATGTAAGGACCTAATATAAACATTGGAGTTGGCACCTTTGTGCTTTCAAAACGTCGTAACAGGGGAGGAGATACAAACAATTTTTCAAACATTCACAAAACTCTCAAAGACACAAAAACGAAGCTAGGAATCAACGTTATAGAAATACTATCACATCTTCGATTTGATGACGACATCGTTGTGTTTACGGAAACTACTACATGCTTGAAACAGTGATTTCTCAAGTACACGTCGTTTGCAACGAAGTGTGTCTTTGCATGAATATTGATAAGGGGTGATGACGAATCAGGAAAGCGATCGACTCAAAATAAACGAATAAATCTGCCATGTTCAAGAGATGGTGGGAGACCTAAACGGAGTATCCTCGCAATGGTAAATCAAGTATTGGCCGTCCTCAAGTTCAACGGCAGTAGTGCGGCAGATATCAGAATGATAAGTAAGGCTGAAGACAGATGATTGGCGATCTTTGGAAGAAGTATATATATCCAGCTGTGGAGAGACACAAGTTTATGATGATTATACCAAGCCATATACTTAAAAGGCAAATGGAAATTGGGTAGCTTGAACAGTTTCGGAAAACCTCAACAACGTCTTCGTATCAAACGTGCCGCGATGTTTTCAGAAGAAATTCTTTCAGCGATGCATGATACCCGTCTTTGAAAGAGTACAGATGTGAAACACCTACACTCACAGATGCCATGATGACAATTCTCAACATAGCCCAAAAACCCGTGGAGAGTTCCACGTTGGGGACTCCTCTGATTTAACTAAGGAAAAAGTAACGGATACATAACCAAGCTAACCAAAAGAAATCAAGCAAAACCAAATCAAACCAAAACAAACTCGAGGACAAAGGAAGATTGGGTGGCAATGATGAGATGGTAATGAACGGGGTATCTACTGGACTTAAAAGTCGAGAGGCGAACAGCAAAAACATGGGAGACAGAGGAACAGTTGGTAAAGCTGAAATGGTAGTCGATCTGATGGACTTCTGCCCGAAAAGTGAAATTTGGGCAGGGCAAGATGAACTGACAGCGGCGAGCAGACAGTGGACCTGCAATACTAAGAAGCAGAGAGCTTAAACAGAACTAGGGCGCATTGGCATGTGACGCAGATGTGCTGAAAAAAATAATAACTTTGGCTATCGAATTTACGACTAATAAAAAATTTGCGAAAACTGTAAACCAATTAACACTTGGGATATCGTAGGAATCATTGTGATGTTTCTAAAATATAAAAACTATAATGTAGTGCGGTGTACCCCATACAATTGAAAGTAGTTTTGTTAGACAACGTCCGGAGAAATTTCAAATCCATGTCGGTATGTGAGCGAGAGTCAGTCATCATTATTCTCTGCAACATAATCATGTTTGGATGTTCAACTATTGCATCTACGCTAGCTGAATCATTGAAGTCGTGTATTATCAACATTTTAAACTTATTTTCACATTTTACGAGTACTCTATAATAGCTCAATGAAATATTCACTCAGATTCTGCCATATCCCACGACGCCAGAATTTCACTGCACGCTTTATTTTTGTTCAAACGACAAAGTTTGTTGACCTTTGATCTTCCGTTTGTTTGTTGGGTAGTATATATGGATCTAGGTAACGTGTGACATTGTGCGGATGTTTCATGTCCATCCTACCAATCTCAAGCAAAAAAAAATCTCAACACATCATGGTTATGAGAATTATCTCAAATATATATCACCGTGTCTCATTCTGTTAAAAATATATTAATTTGTTTGAGATTTTCATGTAATTTTAATTTTGGATTCGTATAATTGATTGATTTTTTGCGCTAGGGAGCTTATTAATGCTTGACGTGGCCTTGATTTTTAAATGTAAAATGTTTTATTTATTTTAATTAGATGTTTCGCCATATTTGCGTTTACCATAGTTGTACAAAAAGTCAATTATAACGTTACCATATTTGCCCTGAAATGTAATCTTCAGCGAGGTTCTTATCGACAGCGTAGTTTGTTTTGTACCTCGTCACTACCAATCTCACGTTTAACTGCAATAGTGATGATTAAACCGTTATTTTAACCGGTTATTTTCGATACAGTTTTTAGTTTTTTAACACAGTGTTTACATTGAGTGAAAGAATTTAATTTTTGATAAATTATATAATATAAAATGCAGAGGTTTTCTAAGTTGTGGTTGTATGCACGTGAACGCATCATGCGTGAATGAACTCTAGTCGTTCCATCAATCGTTTTACAACTATTCCTTATTTTAAAACTATTTATCTTTTAAAACTATTTATCGTTTTCCAGTTTAGTCAGTTTCCTATGAGTATGTAGGTTCACGATTCTCGAGTTGTGACAACGATTCTATGTATGTCGTAGTCGTCGCCGCCATCAACATCGTCATCATTGTATACAGTTATTATCATCGTCTTTATCGTCGTCATCATCATCGTCTTTATCATCATCATCATCATCGTCGTTGTTATCGTCATTATCATCGTAATCTTCATCATCATTTTCATCATCATCGTCATCATCATTATCATCATCATCATCATCTTTTTCGTCGTCATCATCATCACCATCATCATCACATCACTATCACCATCGTTATCATCATCATCATAATCATCATCGTCATCGTCATCGTCATCATCTTCATTATCATCGACATTATCATCATAATCACCACTGGATCGAGCCGGTCTCCGCCAATCTTTGCCGTGTCACATGCACGTGTAAATTATCTCTACAGCTCACCTATTAGAAGGCTCCATAGGTTAGGAAACGAGTATGGCTACCTATCGGATGTTTTTTCGGAAACACTAGCCGCCTACAAGAAAGCTCTTCTGGACGAATTCGGTCGTTTATAATTGGTTATTGATGTCATGTCTATCTCTTGTTTTTAGATTTTTGAATTTTACATTTCATTTTATTTTACTGTCATTTTTATTGCTTCTTGATTTTTAGATTTGATTTGTTTACAATTATTTCATTTTGTTGTAATTTTGTTGCTTCTTGAATTTCAGACATAATTATTTTAATTTGTTGTAGTTTTATTGATTGTTGACTTTCATATTTGATTTGATAACTATTATTTCATTTGATGTAATTTTGTTATACTTTATGTTAAGTAATGTTTTATTTTTCTTTATATATCATTTTATTAATTGTTTTTGATAGAATTATACCTTATCTCCTTTTTTTATTATTACCTATCAATCTAAACATGTTTATATATATTGTTTCTTTAATGGTACGTTGTACCGTGTATTAATTAAATAAATAAATAAATAAATAAATATTTTAATTTGTATTGATAATAATCATAAATTCAAGATATTCAACATCTTTGATGAAGAAAAATAAGCGACAGGCCGTCAAGCGCAAGTCCCGTGGATATACCCGCGTACATGTGAGTGAGAAGTATTAACGCGTTCACCGTTTGCGCATTTTATTACACTGCACACATCGATGAGGTCAGGTAAGTAAAATGTATTCATAAATTTTTTATTATTTTAAAATATATGTTCCTCATAGTTATTGGACAACCTCGGATTCTTGAATATATGAGAGCTCATATAGATACTAAGTCCCGGCACTCACACACATTTGCAACAACACGTTTTCGTCACGCTCTGCCACGCAAAAATCACACCTTTTTTCTGCAGCAGGAATGTAAAAAAACTTACCCATAAAAACCTAGTTTTCATTATACTCCCTTTCTCGTTTAATTAAGTTTCGTGCCTATACACGCGTCGGGCTCATTTGTATTGATTTCAATTTGAAAAAAACATTAAAATTTCGAAAAATCCAAAATTATACTATATTTATTAAAAAAAATAAACGACAATTTGTTAGATCATTTTTATCGTCACCACGAGTCTGCTTGCACAGTTTCAGCTCGATTGGAACACGGGAAAAGGGTTAAAATCGATCCAAAGTTTTTTCGTCAGACAGACAAGCAAGCAAGCAGACGCTACGAGTTAAAAGAAAGGGAGGAAATGCATTTTCCATATTCAAAATCCACTGCAAAAGTACATAAGTACAGGTGCCACAATATTCCTTGCAAGCGATTTAGATTTTCATACAAAATTTTAAGGTGGGCCCTGTCCCGTTTTTGCTTCAATATGTGTGACGTTATAACGAATAAAGATTTCAAATTACTCCTTTGGATACCTTAACCTTAAAATCGTTTAAGTATTGACTCTCTATTCGGGCCTTAAACTTATTGATCTGATATATAGAAAGAGATACATATTTTTTAAATCTCTCACACAAAAAAATATTTGCATACTCATTTATGTAAATTAATAGATTTTTTAAACACACGCACAATAAAGAATGTAATTTCTTTTTCGTGTCAATACAGTACCTACCCACTTGAAGATCGAGTACACCGAATATTTAACACTGCACTCTTTTGCGGTAGGGAAAGAGCGAAACCCGTTTAACCAGCCGCCGCGCGCCGTTGACCTGTATTCCACTGAGACAATTAGAGTTTTGATTATTGGTACTAAAATGAATGAATTATATTATTTTATTTACTGATTAATTATAAATTATGAATCATAATCCACTGCCAATACCGCGGTACTAAAAAGTATAATGGTTATTTTATTTCCTTGCGTGTGTGTTAAGGTCGCGTGTCGTCTAATTAAATCAGTGGCCAACAGATGCGACGGTATCTACCTACTGCCCGCAGAGAAAGAATCCAAAAATGTTAAAAAGAAATTCTTTATTCAACACTGGAAATTTTATTTCCTTGATTCTATAGTGTAAGTTACTCCTTTTTAATATAGTTAATATCCTCCAAATAAACAGACCAACATGAGGTGGAGTGGCAGCAGATTCAGCAGCCCAGTTCATGGTAAAATAATTTTTTTTTTATGTATTTAATATACACGGCTAAATAGCCTTTTACCTACAATGCATTTATACATAAATGCATTAACACAACAATGTATGTGTGTAAATTATAGAAATAGAATCATACATCAGTGTAGAAATAGACAAAAAATAAGATATAAAAGAGATAAATACAATTAAACGTGAGAATAATAGAAGCTTTTGAAAACATAACATATAGACGAGTAGAGATATAATTTAATAATACACATAGATGATGGAAAGATTAGAAAACATAAAAGAGTAAATATATAATACAATAAAACACTTGAATGATATAAAAATTTAAAACACGTATACGTGGACTTAACATGAAAGTGGCATTATACTAAATACATAAAATTGACGTATTTCGGTTGGATTAGACATAATTTATATAAATAATAGGTATAATAATTTGTTTGTGAGTGCGTTAAGAATTCAGGATGGCATGGTGTAGAGCTTTTATTATCGAATCTTTACATTGTGCTAAACTGGAATTAAAAATATCCGAGATATGCGCATAGGTATTACCTAGTCTATGCAGTCTGGGTACAAGAGAGTTAAATTGTGAATTGGTTCTAGTATTGTTGCAATAGAATAGTGTAGGTATTATATATTAAAATAATAAGATATATTATAGATGTCTAATGAGACACGTTTTATTTGGGTGTTCATAGGTCGTAGGCCCTATGGGACACCCAAAAGAAAAAAGACTTCCATACCTACTTTCCATGTAAAAATAGTTCGTCTCTATGACAGATCTATAATATATCTTGATCAATGTTGTCCCCCTGGGGATTAAATCTAGTGTTGTGTTCGTGAAAAATTTGAACATAGGTACCTACTCAAAATATTTTGAAAGACAACGTATTTAATTTGTTAAATTGCGACATTTCCTCTTATTAAAACTAAGTGCTTGTCCAGGCATTGAATGTTAGCGATCATGTTTTGGAACATTGTCTTGCTTGCAGAAGGACCAAATAATAAAGCTGTACCATGGATTTCCTGAACCTTTGTCTCAGATACTTCAGCCAGGATGTCTTCCAGGACTTCTTCTGCTCGTAGTTTTGCCTTGATTGATCAGATGAAGGATCTGGATGTGGCCAAAATATTTCGAATTCTTCGTTTTAATTGTTTTAAGGATTTCGTTTTTCCTTTGTACCTAACCCAATCAATCCAGCTTATTTTTAGAAGCCGTCTGTAGATCTACGTCTCAACTGTATGCAATATTTTTTACTTCATTATCATCAACCATTATCAATCCTCCGGTGGATGAAGGCCTGTGAAGTGAGACCCATCACAGACCATGGTTGTTTTACGAGCAAAAGCTTCCAAATTGGCCCTTATCTTTCGCCATCTAGATTGGGATTGTTTTAATGATAAAGCGGTTTCCTTGTTCAAACGCAGACTGGGCAAAATCACTCATACGGCGCGGCGAGGAAGCCGCACAACCACTTCACTATCTCTGGAGTGCATTGAGGAAAAAATAATTTATTTCAAAGAAAATAGCATAATGTAAAGGAAACAAAATAGCAAAGCATAAAAATAAAATAATAATAAAAAACAAAATATAAAGGATTCGGATGAAGGCCTCCCGTGACTCTGCTATCACAGTATACTAAGAACAGTAATACGTCTTCATACAAACTGGCCGCTACCCATTAGAATGTGTGTGTGCGTGCTCGGCGCCTTGTACGCACGCACTGTGACGCACACATTGACATAGAATATGGCGGCACAAGGCGGCGGCAGTAAGGGCCGTGCCTTCGGTGCCATTCGCGCTCGCAGCCGCCGCTTTAGAAAAAAAATGCGCTTCCTGAAAAAAATGCCTTTTTTATGTTTGTGGTGCTTTACTAAAAAGGTGTGTTGATTATCACAAAGGCTGTGAGTTTTTAAAAGTCTACGTTGATGTTAATCAGCGTTCTTGCAATTTAAGTGCAGAAACTAGGTATACTAATTACAGACATTTTCGGGTTTCGTGTCTACCAGACGCTACGAGTAAAGTGACAACCCTAGCGTCAACGCAAGAGTAGGCTAATAACTCGCCGACAGGCCGGAGATAAACTACTGTTCTGGGTATACTGTGCCTCTACTCTGTGACCAATGTCACTTCTTCTAGTCTTCTAAGTTGTTTTTTTAAATCAAATTAGTCATATTATATTATTCGGTTAAGGAAGCGGATTAGCTAAAATTGTATAAATAATTCATTGTTAACGAGCTTTACACTTTTACTCGTTAGACTATTAATTGAATGTAATATATATAAGTAATACTTTCTCCAAAACGACTAATTCGACTTACGGACAAAATTAGATTGCTGCAGTTCTCAAAAGTTGTGTAATCTAAGCGCTTGTGCAGACACAGCGGGAACCCTGCCGTTTTAGAATCGCATGAGATCCGTGCGGGTCTCATTTACCTAGGTTTGTATGTGATCGTTCAGACACAACCGTGCGGTTAGTCAACCGCTGCGGTGCCCGCAACCCAACCGCTAGAAAATAGACCCGCACGGCGCCCGCACGATCCTATTACTATGGGGCCTTACGAGAGCGGTCAGTCGCGTTGCGGGCACCGCACGGTTCCATGTCACAACAGGAGCACGCGTGGATTATATTCTCTTTTCTATGGTTATGGATCGCTTTGACACTGAACTTTTTATTGATGAAGTGGAGAAAAGACCTGTAATATGAGATCTTCAGTGTGAGGATTACTCAAATATGCCAAGAACCAAGCTTGGCAGGAGTTGGTGGAGATATTTGGAAATGGTGAAAAAAAATATTATTTTAGAGAAGTAGGTATTTTTCACCAAAAATGAACTGACAGAATGATATTTATGTGTCTTGCCATGGAACACGGCCGTCGTTAACAAAGTAATGAGCGAATATAACTCTGATATTCAAAGATGGAGAACGCACCAGAACTGTCAAACTGACGTTTATTTTCGCGCGCATAAATCGCTTATTAACCGCGGCTGTGTGAACAGATGACACAAATCGCGTGTTTTAAAACGCGATTCTGAAACTGAACGGTTCCCTCTGTGTCTGAACAAGCGCTAAAAGTGATTCTACCAGGAGCTCAGCGCGACGCGGCGGGGAGACAGAATTTAGAACTTTCACGGCATATTTAATTCCCTCGCTAATTTCTTTGCCGTTGGAGTAATAATAGCCCAGCAGCGACTGCCGCTGAGAGGACAAAGAGAAAAGCTGCGGCCACGCTGCCCCGCGATGTTGGATGTTGGGCCCGTCCGCAATTCGTGTCCAGAATGTAATTCCACTTTTACTTGTCACAGCGATTACTCACCAAAACACGAGACGCCTACCTGGTCACCCGGCAGAACCGGACGAAGACTGCTTCTCGAACAAGTTACCAAATTTCTGCGAATAACTGGACTACTTTGTAGTTCTTGCTCTTAAATAGGGTACCCGCACCAATGCCTCTGTTCCCATGGTTGAGATTAAAGTGAGTCTCTGACACAGGAATTATTATTATATATACAGGTGTAACAGGATTAGTCCACAAAACTTTGCAGGTGGATTCCTATCTTGATTATGAGTCGAAAATGTTCAAGCAATCATGACCTAATATTAATAGTTGAGGAGACACGCGACATCAAAGTTTGCTTTTTTTTCCAATATTTCTGACTTATTTTTTAGAAAATAACCTAACCTAACCTAACCTAATATTAATAGTTAAGGAGCGACATCAAAGTTTGCATTTTTTTTCAATATTTCTGACTTATTTTTTGTGATACGTTGGACTATCATTACAGTAAGTGATATTTAATACGAAAAATTAATTTCCTTTAATACAAGTCAAAAAAAATTCCAATTGGAAAACAATTTGGCAAAATTTTGGAATTTTTTCAGGGTTTTTATCATTTAATTTAACTTTTATTGAAAATAATGAATTTTTCGTAATTGATATTAGTTACTGTAATGATAGTCCAACGTTTTATAAAAAAATAAATCAGAAATATTGAAAAAAAATGCAAACTTTAATGTCACATATCTCCATAACTATTAATATTAGGTCATGATAGATAGAACATTTTCGACTCATAATCAAGGCAGGAATGTAGTCCTGCGGGGTTATTATTGTTTTCCAAATAACCCTGTATATTTTTCTTTAAAGATTTGTAGTAGGTAATGATATTTTTAAATACATCAACGCGCGAGATTACTCCAATGTTAATAATTCTATACCTGAGTCACTAATATTTATTTTATGATGTTTGTATTTCTCTGCACTGTTGCATTATTGACTTATATATATACTTATTCATTCATGCTCTTATGTATCATGTACTCCTGTCCCCACAGACAAGTTTTAACTTTTCTGGAGACAGTTAAACACGTATAAAAAATGTAATATTCACTGTCACTGTAACATGTATGTTTTATTTTATTTCAATAAAGAATTCTATATCAAAATAATATTTTTTTTTAAAAAATGTCGTAGTCTCGCTATTTGTACTCAAACGCTGGTTTTTCGAACTTCCTAGATTATTCTAATGTTTAGGAGAAGGCTCCCGTCGCTTCTAGGTCGTTCCAGGCGTCTTCCGAAGGTTGTAGATAATACGAGAGAAGGTTCTAAAGACTTCCACGTTATTGTATCATCGACGAGGGGTTGTGTACGTAATTTCTTTTAACATTTCGTTACAATAATACAATAATAAAACAAAACTGTATTACAGATTGGAATTATTTCGATGATTAATTCAGTAATAGAATACTCATAGAATGGAATTATGTACGCTCGCTGAAACAATGCCTAAGCGACTGGACTTATAAAAATAAACTGAATTGATATGTTATAAATGTAATGATGCGAATGCGAATGGAAAAAGATTACCTTAAAATTATAAAACCACGGAAATAGCAATGTTTTGGCCATATCAAGAGACATCCGGAGAATTACCCGATCCCGCTAACGATCCTTCAAGGCGATTCATGCGAGCAGAATAGGTCATATAAATATCCCTTGCAGGTCAGTTTTGACATTGTCCACCCATCTCTATCTACCAGGAAGACTGGTTTCCTCGGTCTAGACCGAGTCTGAAGACTCGGTAGATAGATATGGGTGGAGATGGTGGCCTTTATACATGAGTCAACAGGATCTAGATCCTGTTGACTCATATATAAAGGCTTTATGCATGTTACGGAAATCATCTACTCTCGCTACATACATATACTATAAGACTTCTTCTTTCTCTTATCCCATTTCCCATTTCATTTGGGGTCGGCTCTCCTTATTCTTTTTTTCCACGATTCCCTGTTCTGGGCCATCGCTTCGTCCAACTGGGCATTCTTCAGGTCCTTTTCCACACTACTCCACGATGTGGCGCTGGGCCGACCTCTGCCTCTTTTTATTTCTTGTATTTTGAGTGCGGAATGCACTGCATGATCTCCATGCCTCATTACGTGACTCATACCATCATCATTTAACTTTTAAGTAACAGGAGCCACTCTTAAACTGATATGCTAATTTCTCACTCTGTTACGTCTCCTTACACCCCCAGACCATCTGAGCATCTTCATTTCACTGGTATGGAGTTTTTCTTTACAGTTCAGCATTCTGAGCTGTAGAGCATTGAAGGTCTTACTGTAGTTTTGTATACAAAATCTTTAGTCCTCACAGATACACGGCTGTCACACAAAACTCCAGTAAGCGATCTCCATTTCTGCCTTGCTACACGGGTTACGTCAGTGTCTTACTACTACAGTGGGTTACGTCAACGTCAATGTTTGCATTCATATACTACAAGACACTAAAATAAAAGTAGGTAGGTATACTATGCATTAAAAATACATTGATTCAATTAATAATGAAATACATATTTATTTCTCGAAGTTATTTATTTCCGTCACTGTACGAGGTTAAAAAAACTACACTGTAGAAAAAAGTCACTCTCCATAAAAGTTTTTTACAACGATCAAGTCTCCATTATCAGTGTCAACAAAAAGGTGTTCGACGTGTTTTTTTTTCATCAAATAACATACGTACCCAAGTACGTCCATTATATTTGATAAGTGAAACTTTATAATTTCAAACAAGTTTAGAAGCTCTCTTTGGTTCCTTGAGTTGAGCGCCGCCTAAACAGTGTTATTGTTGACGCGTCATTCCAGACAAGTCTCACGCGTCTCTTGACGCGTGAGACTTGTCTGGAATGTCGTGTAGAGCCATGTATTCACTAGGGGACAAATTATCTCTCAACATCACGCGCGGCATAGAGTCTACGTGACGTTACAACGTCGCGCACAACATAGCGGGCCATTTCTACGTGCCGCGGAAACGTTGCCATGCGCAAGGTACTAGAGCGAGCTCACGGGGACATCGGGCTGCGCGTCAGTATCACGTGGTATGTTTGCAAGTGAATGCGCATGCGTTGTATCTGTCAACTGACATTAATGATTAATGTGGGGAAACGAAATTATTGTTCTCCAACTCATCGCCGTACAATTTTGTGGGACACTTCAAACCATGAATATAAAAATAAAATGATGTGAGGGCCAACAGCGTTCCTTAACTCTTAAAAGACTGTGCTAAAAAAAAACTTTGTAAAAACACCGTTACCTGATTAAAAATCGGCATAGTTTTTAATATGTGATAAAACATACATATATACAATACAGATAAGACTTTTTAAAGGTCCCTTTATATAATTATGTAAGGTAAATATACATATTTGCATTATTTTAGTAAATTATTATAAAGACGTTTCAATAGCAACTGAATACAACGACGCGGTAGCCTGCTCGCTTCAGTCGCATGCACTCCGTCTTTGTCTAGCACGTGTTACCCGAATCTATCGTACCCTTTCTATATTGTTTTTTCTTTCGCCGAAACCCAAGCAACCGCCATCTCTGTCCTACATGAAATGTATGGTATTTTCGTGCTCTTTCTTGCTCGATTTAACTGCGATGCACAATATACTGCTCTCTCTTACACACTGGCCGAAAATACCAGAGTAATGAATAAATATTTTTTAATTAAAAAATCCGTACATTCCTAACAGTTTAATTTAGTAATTTTGGTGTGAAAATGTCTATTCGATGATTACAAAAAATGTGACGTTTTAGTTTTCGTAAATAAGGTAGATATTTCATATTTTGTATGACAGGTAGACCTACGTTACATCACCGACACACAGGAGTTAATATTGTCTTGCTTGGCTATGGAAGGCCCGATTATTTGTAATAAATTGTCAAAATCAGTTGTTGATATTCGAGTGAAATTGACAAAAGACCCGTCAGACATTCAAAGATCGCATAGAATATCCGTCCTTCTTTCTCTTTGCAGTAAATAATTTCGCACCTACCACATTTTTCTCCTCTTACGTTTCGATAAACTCGTTAAAATAAATAGATACGCAGCTGTCACCCTAACCTCATCGGGCGGCAAGTGTAAATAGATTCGCAGCTGTCAACATAACCTCATCGGATGACAAATGATATGCGAATCCCGGTGTGTACACGTCAAATGACCGCGTCATTGTCCCCGAAACATGAGCGTAGATGTTGATGCGACATGCCGCGCGGAATGTTTCGCGATTTGTCCCCTAGTGAATACATGGCTTAAAGGGCAGTCGAGAATTGAGCACGGGTTATTTACACACGCGAATAGTTTCTATTAAAAAATTCGAGTGTCGTCAAAATTGTCGAATGGCATCACGTTAGAATTGACGAAGTGTACAATATCACACATATGGAAATAAAATCACTTGCTTTTTAAGTTCTACCTTTTTAATTTTCTGAAACGCGTTTCGCCTTATGAGGGCATTATCAATCTAAATATTTTACATTCATCAACTTGTATTTATATGAAAAGTATTGAAAAGAGATGCTATATAATTTTAAGAAGTTTTGTATTTCTGCACGATTCTAAGAAACAATTCTGTTCAAACACTAATGACAAGTACCTAATATATATAAAGATGAGGATAGATTACAACTTCATATAAATGTGATGTTCTTGGTAACTAATTCTATTTGTGCACTAATGATAATTTTTCAAATGGGGGATTCCAAATTGGCGTCTCAGATGCTTTTCTGCGTTGGTGATTTGATCCAAATCTCTGGGATGTCTGTAACAAAAAGAAAGAAAAATTTACGGCAGAATCAAATCTTAAAAATATTTTTAAGTTATTTGAAAATTTAAAGTAGAGGGGATCTATATATATTTACTTGTTCGTTCATTATGATTTTCTTATCTACTTGATATTTGGTGATCTCTAGCTGTTCAAGCAAATTTAATCTAAAGCCTTTAGACTCGAAGTGTAATGGCGCAGATTGGTAATTTATTTTATGGTTGTTATCTATTAAATGTTTCGCGAATTGAGAATCTTCTTCTTCTTCTTTTGGTGTCATGTCAGGTCCCTCCAACGTTGACTATCACCCGAGAGAAAGCGTCCCTGTCCTGGGCAGCACGAAACAGCTCTCCAACACTTCTTATGCCCGTCCAGTCGCGTATATTGCGGAGCCAGGAAATTTGTCTCCTTCCAACACCTCTACGACTCTCTATCTTTCCCATAAGAATCAGGTGGAGCAATTCATATTTTTCTCCTCTGATCACATGACCCAAATACGATACCTTTCGGATTTTGATATTTGTCAGCAACTCTCTATTCACTCTAGCTCTTTGAAGAACTCTTGTGTTGCTGACCATATCCGTCCAGGGTATCCGGAGCATTCTCCGATGTATCCACATTTCGAACGCCTCCAGCCGGTTCATGCTACTCACTTTGAGGGTCCACGATTCCACTCCGTACAGCAGGACTGACCATATATAACATTGAGAATCTACTTTACCTTTTTGCCACGATTTTTTATGTTTCGAGAACCTTCGTTAGAAATTTCTACCTGTTTGTCCTATGTAGGTATGCTGATTGACAGTCGTCACACTCTAGTTTACATACACAACTCTTTTCTACTCCCTTTCTTTTAACCCCTGAAAAAACTTTGGATCGATTTTTAACCCTTTTCCCTTGATGAAATCGATTTGAAACTTTGCAGGCAGACTCGTGGTGACGACAAAAATGATCTAACAAATTTTCGTTTTAAGAAAATTAATAATTATAGTATAATTTTGGATTTTTAGAAATTTTAATGTTTTTTTTAAATTGGTATCATTCTACATGAGTAATTAGCCCGACGCGTGTATAGATACAAAACTTGATTCAAAGCGAAAGGGAATATTGTAAAAACTTGTTTTTTATGGGATAATTTTTTTAAATTTGGGATTTTAAAAAATAACGCAAAAGATAAATATCCAGACGACACAGTGTAGTTGACAGAGGAGAGAGATGGGAATCACTAGAAGTGACAGAAAAGGAAACACACGGGTTAGAGTGCAGACCAATGCGAAGGATGTCGCTTTCACTGTTAAAAAGCACAAATGGAACGTGCGGCCCATATTAATAGATGCATAGATAATAATTTATGGGTGTTAATATATTATTGCCTTCAACAACATTTAAAGAATTATGTTATCCATTCAATCGCTAATAAGCGACCGTAAATTATTTCTCCGATACGCAGTTTCTCGAGAAATTTCACAATTTTCGCGTATACATAATATTTATTATCAAGTAACATTCTTAACGTCTAAATTTATGGTAATTTCTCCTTCATATTCAACTAATCGACAGTAAATATCTGTAAAGAAAATGACGGCGCCATCCAATGACTTCATCGTGATCAAAAGATAGCGTCTATGATTTTCTGACAGGTTAATTGTCTACGATTCTTAATTTTTTAAGTGTTGAAATCAAATTTTAAATATTCTTAAATGAGCAAATTAATTAATTTATTTATTCTATATAAAATTTCAGTATGTTCTTTATATAATGTGGATTGACATGGCCTGTTTTTCATATCAGCCATTTGGTACCCATTTTTGAGGATACGCCTTGCTCAATCTCTGCCACTAGTTATTCTCATTTCGCCAATATTTCTCTCCAGGCAATCAGCACCAGGCTTTTGTGGCTAAGTTCTGTTTCTACTGGTCAGCCAGATCAGGTCAGGGAGATCTTCATCATGCACCTCCTGATCCTGTATATAAAAAGATCCACAATTCCGGTCATTTGGACAAGTTTTGAAATTTCTCCGAATTTGCCAATCATATAATTAACACCAATCATTCTTTCGATAGTCACAAATTAAAATTACTCCACTCGGTTCCCCATAGACGATGGATAATGAATAGTTTGGAAACCGTTGAAATCCAAAAAAATTTAAATTCTGGAAACACATTAATAAATAATATCACATTTCAGTCCAGTTCACCACTCCTAGAGCTGTTCGGCGAAAAAAATACCCTTCCCTGCCGCGCGCCCCCCTGACCCCCCCTGACCTACCCAATTAGATTGATAAATTTTGTATTTAAGTTAGTTATTATCTATACCTGATGATGAGAGGGACTGCTCCTCTCGAAACTATAGTTGTAAATTAATAACTCATATTGTGTGTGTATTACAAAGTATATTAAAACATATTTGAAAGTTTTGAGAATGCCAGAGGAATCATTACCAAGATGCATCTTCTTGACAACTTATTTTTCGTTACATGTATCCATCAAGAAAAAAGCTGAGTGTTTTTAAGACTGTACGCAGGCCCATATTAACATATGACCATCAAATTTGGATTATTCAAATAAGTTCAAGAATCCAGGCTGCCGAAATGAACACGAATCTTAAGGAAAAGCGGGAGTCACATTATAGGACCGAATGAGAAGAACCGAGATAAAGGAGATCCTCTGTAAGGAGACTCTGTATCGTCTTGTCAAAATCCGGGATTTATCCGACCTAACCTAACCTAACTCTCTGGCGTATCATACCTAGGTATGCTCTTGATGCGGTTTTGGTGCGGCGGGATACGTAGTTATTCTTGTGTCCGGCCGTTTGGCATTTGTCGGAATGGAGCCAGTTGTTTGTCAGAGTATTGTTCATTAATATTGAGGTATGCGTAAGCCATAATCGCATTTATTTGGTAACTCGAGTATTGGTGAAGGTGAAGGAACTCAATTAAGGTGCTTGGATGCGTCTTGCGAATACCAGAAGAAGATCTTATTGGAGGGACGGCAGGCGATCCAGACTTGGTTGGGAAAAAACAAAATAACTTAATGAAGATACATTGGGCCTTGATTGGTAATTAGCGCCTTGTCGAGACTGGGCCCTCCACCCTTCTAGAATAAAGGGATCAAAATTAATGATGACGATAAACTGCTAAAAGCAAATGTTTCACTTGATATCCAATTGGTCATACATTTAATAACTGTATGTATATTTTATGTAAATATATATTTTTAAGAAATTAAAATACAATGTTGTTTACTTCTCACTATAACACTTTTAATTAAAAAGTTTTAATTAGAACGTTTTCGACGCTTACTGCGTCATCTTCAGTAATAAACTAACTAGATCTTTAGACTAATGACTACTTGTCGGGTCTGGTGCGGGAATGGAGTGGTGGGAAGAGGTAGGTTTGCGGGGCGGGGCTAATATGGACAATAGGGGGGATGTAATATAGGGTGTTTGAATGTTGAGTATATTACTATTGTTAAAATTGATTTCTAGATTTTCTAACATGTTTAGCTTTCTTTCTTTTCTACATATATGGAGTACCTCTATGTTGTCATGGGTGAATTGATGACCTTGACCTTGACCTTGAAATTAAAAGTAAACAACTTTTGTATTTTAATTTCTTAAAAAAATATATTACAATGAACCTCCACAAAGCTGGTCACGATAATTTCGAAACAAACAGAATAATCACATCGTGCTTATTATTATAAGCGATAAGTGTTTATATTTAATTCTTCCATCTGTGGACCACTCTACACGAAACCTTCAATATTAAGCTCCCGTAAAGTAATGGGCAGATTTCAGTAGGTACAGTACTTCATTCGCCTCGCGGCCTTGACCAGAATGCCCATAGAACTGAATTAATGCCAGCGAAATACTATTTTTTCATAAATTTACATTCTGGTATGTCGCAAGACTCGGATGGCCGAGTCAAGTGTGCTCTTATTCATCAGCGCGGTGCCACCGAGTGCTGAACGTCTTCAGGGTCCCGCACAACAAGGATGGCACCAGGTACATCAGGTACAGGCTGTTTACTGTACGCAAAACATCAAGTCCGCCGCATCAGGTTGTCTGAAGAATCTGGTCTGGAAAAACAAAAATATGCATATTGAAAGTAAGGTCAAAATATACAAGACATGCGTGCAACCTATTATGACATACGCTGTAGAGACGCGGGCTGACACTGTCCGCTCCAAAGGACTCCTCAGAAGAACTGAAATGGAGGTGCTGAGATCCATTACTGAAAAAACTCTACGTGACCGTGACCGTGAAATGAAGACATAAGGAAAATTTGCAAAATAGAGGACATAGCACGATGGAGTAGATCCAGAAGGAGATTCTGGCGAGATCACGTGGCATACAGCAGCGAATGAAATCCCCTCTGGACGACGTCTACCGGGAAGACCATCGAAACGATGGAGGGATAGCTGGACCTCGTCATTCCAGGAGGCGTAGTTTTCTGTATCTCAGATCTACTAAAAGAAAAAGAAGAAGAAGAAAACATCAAGTTCTAAAATTCCTGAAATGGAAAGAATTCTGCCATAACTGGTACGTATTGCACACTAGCAACCTCTATTGTAGAAGAAGTGAACACTACACAACAATGTGCATATAATTTACGCCCTCGAAAGCAGTAATCAGTCCGCCCTCTACCTCCGCGGGTAAAAGTCGTCCTCCAGTTGACGTTGAATAAGAATTCAACGAAACGTCGAGAATCGTTTCTCGGAAAAACGTACGGTTCGTATAAAATATCCGCAACCAGTTACAGTTAAATATGTCCAACGACCGTAATAACAACCTTAACTCTGTAATTGGGATAATGGGCATAGTCTTCATTTATAATGTTTTATTATTAGAGTATCATGTATTTATTATCCTAATATTAAATCTCTAATATTAATATAATTAATATAAAAGTCTCTAATATTAAAAAGAAAAATTAAAAATCGGCGCAAGATTTCGCAAATCAAACATAATAATTTCGTTGTCTGTCCGTCCGCAACTTCGTGTAACGTCTGTAATTTCGTTCGGATTCACGGCTAAAAAAAACAAATTAAGCGGCCGGAGATGGGGCTTGAACCCTGGGCCAGCAAACCCGAACCGGCCGCTTAACGCATGTTGCTACCGCTGCCTCTCCGTGGACCATCAAAAAGATACTATAAATCGGGCGCGTGCAGTGCGAACATTGAAGCATGACTTTTTTGTAATCGTATATTTTGGAAAAAAATAGAAATCAAATATTTATGCTACAGATTTTTATGATATATCAAAATATGAATAGTATTATTACAATTGTGATAGAAATATTATGAAATATATATATGTTGTATTCCGTTTTTTTTCCAAACGATTGGTTACGTAAAAGTTATGCTTGCGATGTTACCACTGTACGCCCCTGCTCTAAATATAGGTATACTAGGGTTTGGCAAAGACGCAAACCAATGTACCGTCATTTTTGACGGGTTAAAGCTAGTATATCGTCGCTGTATACAACATGTCACGTAATTAACGCAAACCCTGAAAACACTTT